>JAEANM010018437.1:0-12642 GCA_017656035.1 Myanophis thanlyinensis | reverse complement strand
TTTTATTCTGCTGTTCACCGCCCCGAGTCCCTAGGGAGAGGGGGCGGTATATAAATCAAATAAAATCTAAATCTAAAGTCTAGTGAACAGAGATTCATTCCAAAGAACAATCACTCAAATTCTCTGAAGCATTGCTTGTGACAAATATTGTATCCTTTAAAATAATGCCCTCATTTTTCAGATCTTTGGCATGGTCTTCAGCATGGTCCTTTGTTGTGCTATCCGAAATACAAGAGACATGCTTTAGAATGTTTCCTGTCTCACATTATTTTGAACCCAGGACTGAAGGAAAAGCTGCAACACAGTTCTGAAGAAGTGCTTGCCCACTCAACTTAACAACTGTAATTCGTTTTTTTAATTAGGTGTTAATTAACTTACAGAAATGGGGAGTGTTTGGTGAGTTCAAGAGATTCCTGTGATTGCATTTAAAATTTTAAAACAATTTTGACATGAGAAAGTAAGACAGGCTAACAATGCCTTTTCAAGGCCAACAGTGACATCTAAAACTAAAATTTATTTGAAGTATGACTTTGCACAGCTATGGAGGAATAGGCCCTGTATGTATGTGTGCTTGTTGTGGTGCAGATGCACTTATAGCTGTATATACAGTCCCTTTGATTGTATGTATGTTTTGTGAGTGTCTCTATCTGCATGCATATTTCTGCATTATATATATTATGCATGCACATGTGTGTATACACGCACACACACATTTGGGTACATTTCTTGATAAAAGGTTTTTCAAAATGGAGTCCTCTTTACTAATCATTTTTGGAGAAGCAAATTCCTGTAGGAAAATGAGTACTCCTACCTAACGTCTTTCAGTCTTTGGAATTTCCCATTTAAGATAATGTCAGGCGGGAAAAAGCAGGATCACATGTCTGTAGAGATTCTCAGTCATCCAGGTCATGGTTGTCCCAAATGTACTTTTTCAGGAGGCAATTTGACTTTCTTGTTTTTTCTTTGAAGACATTTTACTTCTCATTTTACTTCCAAGAACCATTCCCCACTATCCTGTCAGAGCTGAAGAAACTTCTTGAATGAGAAGCAAAACGTATTTACAGAACAAACAAGAAAGTCCAGTTTCCTCCTGAAAAAGCCCATTTGGGACAACCAGGACCACATGTGAAGTTGCAGTTAAAGTTATTTATTAGTACTCTTGCCTATGCACAAAATCTACTCAACTAATGATGAGAATTGTTTTGACCTTAGGTAAGGATCAAAGCAAGTCAAAAGGGTTGACCTTTGTTTGTGAGTACATAGAGACTCTAGGCTGATTCCTCTTTTGTCTCTGCCCCAGGTTCTGCCACTCTTCCAGATAACTATATTTAAAGAAATGTGTTCTGCTTCTAGTCAGCTCTCCCCTTGGAAAATTGTGTGAGTGTGTGATTTATATATTTATTTATATGCAGAATTGTTTATATGATAGAGATTGATGGGGAACTCACTGGCCTTTTTAAAGAAAAGAAAAGCAAAAACCAGGATGTAGTACCAAACAAGCAGAGAGCAATTGAAGCATTGAATTCAAAACAAACTTTCATTGCAACTGAGACATCTCTTTCCACTCATGTTTTAATGTAGGGTCTACTTAAAACATGCCCAGGTATCTCAATGAGGAACTTAATTTCACTCAAGAAACTGTTCCCTGCTTGCATTTTCTTTCCAAATGCTATTTAGTATTTATTTCCCTAATCATTTTTAATATGGACCAAAAAGCCTTACTGTAACATAATCTAAAATTGATGCCCAAATTATTTTATACAGTTACAATGATGATTACTGAGTCCCTAAATGCACACCATATCCTTTCATGCCGTTGTAACATATCCCTTAAAGTAGGTTGATACAAAATCAACACCTGTTCATTGGGACTTGCCTTTTCATTAGTGCCCTAGAAATGCAGCTTAGTTATTTGCTGCAGATACCATAATAACCATAATGGTGTTTGCAACCTTTTATTTGTTATCACAATTGCATGCTGAGTTTATACAATAGGGAACATACCTAATATATAAATAATATTTATTGTTGTTATGTTCCAGTCAAAGTTAACTATGTATTTTCATTTAAATCAATACTTCTCAACCTCCGGTAAAAATTAACTCAATTTGTGTATGCATATTTGTGTGTTTAAAAGAAATGTTCTTAAAATAACATGTCCACCCACAAATATGCAAGGCAATTGTGTGGCATTTTGAAGCTCAAAGCAAACTTCAAAAAGCATGAGACAAGTACTTCAGATCAGGATTATGTATACAGAAGAATATAGACAGTCCTTGAAGACCCTGAACAAATATTCAGCATTACATTTAAAAATAAGGAGGAGGAGGATGTTAATGATGTCAAGAACAATAACCAGTAACAGTGACAGTTATGCAACCATCCTAGGCACAGAATTCATACCAAGTTGTTTGAATTGTGGGCACTAATACATTTGGGAAAAAGCAGAGCGCTTATATTGAAAGATGAGAAACACTACATGTTTAAAGTTGCCTTACATTCTGTACCTAAAAAAGTGATATGAAAGAAATTAACCTTCAGAGTTCAGTCTTTTGCTTTATCTATGTCAGGGGTGCCCAATACATCGATCACGATCTACCGGTCAATCGCAAAGGTAGTGTGGGTAGATCGCATGGCATACCTTCGGATAGTTGGAGCCAGGCCTCACACACAGTTTGACCCATTTCTTCTGCAGCCAGCAAGCCTTTCCTAAAGGCCTCTGTAGCTGGTAACAGAGCTCCGGATGGATCTGGAGTTCCGTTATCAGCTGCAGAGGCCTTTGGGAAAGGTTTGCCAGCTGCAGAAGAAATGGGCCAAGCTATGTGTGAGGGTTGGTTCCAACTATCCGAAGGTATGCCATGCGAAAGCCTTGCTGGCCTAAATTTTGTGTTTTATTTTGACTTGGTTATTTTATAAGTAGCTCACAAGCCAAAAAAATGTGGGCACCCCTGATATGTTCTTAGGCTCCTAGAAGTCAATGCAGCCAATTAATGCTGAAATAAAAGCTATTTGTTCCTGCCAGAAATGTGTAGGGAACGTGCCAAAACCAAAGGTCATAAAATTAAAAGCCTGTCTTTGGTGTTCTGGCTATAGAACTAAAGTTAAAAATGGAGCGGTGAGCAGTTGTACTTTAATACACTCCATTTTTATTATCTCTAAAAATCTAATTACTGCATGTTATTTTAACCACATCAAACTTTTATCTAGTCATGGCTTGGCTATCTAAAATTGGATAAATGTAGAAATGATATAATACACTTAAAATACCTCATGGCTGAATTTTGTATTGTTTATATTTATTTCTACTAAACCACATTACAATATTTTTGCAAAATTAAGTTAGCCAGAGGAAAATCATTGTGGTGCAGTCTTTATATACTGTATTACAATCAATGGGGTTCTACCACTGACTTAAATGGAAAATGCATTGTGGCAACATTTAAATGGCCCTTTCCTGACAAGCTGTAATTTTAAAATCAGAACTCAAGCAATAATTCAATCTTTCTGTCTCTTTTTATTCAGTTGTTTAATTTCCTTTTAAACAGAAACAGGCCATCTAACACAATGTGTTAGGAAATTTTCAGTTGTTAATAAAACATCCTCTTAATTATATTATGTGTTTTATGCACATTTTTCATCAAAATATATTCAAAGCACATATGATTTCAGGGGGAACCTTTTTATTGGGGTCTTCATCTGAAATTCAGTGTGCTGAGAACTCTACTTAGGTGTCAGGAAGAGAATCCAGCCAATAAATATTCAGTCCATCCAGTCACCCAACTCTACCCTGAATTAAAGGATTACAGGGTTGTAAAAAGGGAGATATTCAAGTGTGTGTGTGTGTGTGTGTGTGTTAAAGAAAGGGATACTGTTTTTTTCGGAGTATAAAACACATCTAGATTTTTAAAAGGAAAACAAGGAAAAAAAGTTTTTTTGCCTCTGTGCATCTTGTTTTCCCCCTCCCCGGCCCCCAGAAGTACTTTGCAGGTCTCTAGAACCTTCCGCACAGCCCATTTTCACCAAAAAAAGAGCTCATTTTTGGCAAAATGGACAAGTTTTTGGCTTCACAGCCCCCTTGCACATCTTGTATTCCCTCTACCCAACCCCCAGAAGCATTTTTCAGGCCTCCAGAACCCCCCATGCAGCCCATTTTAGCCAAAAAATAGCCCATTTTTGGGTCAAAATGGGCATGTTTTTGGCCTCCCTCTTACACCCCCCCCCCCACGCATCTTGTATTCCCTCTCTCCAACTCCCAGAAGCATTTTGCATGCATTTTGGGGTGGAAAATCAGCAGCGTGGGGGATTCTGGAGGCCTGAATTCTGAGGGCTGGGAAGAGGGAATACAAGACACATGGTGGGCGGGGAGTTGGAGGCCAAAACAGTGCCTGTTTTTGGTGAAAATGGCACACGTGGGGGAGAATTAGGGGCCAAAAATGGCTGTATTCAGTGTATAAGATGCACCACAATTTTCACCCATTTTGAGGGGGAGAAGTATGTCTTATATGCCGAAAAATACGGTAAGTGCCCCAAGTTGTGTGAGTTGTTCCCTGTTTTTCCTCAGTCTTTTATGTGTGTATACCCCATTTCTCCAACAAATTTCAATTAAATTTACTGCTTGGCCCAGATAAGTTATTAGACCCATTGGAAAATAATTCAAGTGACAGGAGATACCTAAGGAAAGGTATCAAATGCTTAATTCACCAACTGCCCTTGAGACCTGTTGGCAGCTCCTGAAGTCCAAATGAGGGTCTCATAATGGAGAAGACATTACTAGAGGGCAGAGTAACTAAATAGACTATCTGGTTATTTAAGAAGCAGTTTCATCAGTTCTGAAAGTAGTTACCAGGAATTTGCAGTTTAAGAGAAACAGAAATAAATATGTAATAATTTTTAACTTTAAAAAGGCCATTGGTATGAACTATCATAAAATTAAGACTGGAATCATTTTCTGCTAACTTTTCTATTTGAAAATGATTTCTTGGAATTTTTTATTCTAGAAGAAAAAAAATGGAAGGGCTTAAAATGGAACCAGCTTTAGTGATTTCCCCATAAAGTTAATGTTTTTTTAAAAGACAGAAAGTCCAAGTCTGATAGCAGTTAATTTAGTGGCCACTCAAAGTTACAACAGCACTGAAAAAAAGTGATTTATGACCATTTTTTACACTTAAGGTTATTGTAACATCCTCATGTGGTCAAAATTTAGAGACTTGGCAACTGACTCATATTTATACAGTTGCAGTATCCTGTGGTAATGTGGTTTTTGTGACCTTATGACAAGCAAAGTCAATGGGGAGACCAGATTTACTTAACAACCATGTTACTAATTTAACAAGTGTAGTGATTTGCTTAACAACTTGGCAAGAAAGGTCATAAAATGGGGCAAATTCACTTAACAAATGTCTCACTTAGCAACAGAAATGTTGGGCTTGATTGTGGTTATAAGTTGAGGACTACCTGTAAAATGTTCTTAAGAATAGATCATCTCTTCCATTATTATGCCAGCAATTCTCAAATGAGACCAGAACCAATCTAAAAATGGAAACATGTGAAATCATTGGAAAAAATCAGTAGTTTCTGAGCCTCACCCTGTCCTACAATCCTCAGCGCTGCTTTGTTCCTATCTCTTCTGTTTGCCATCCTATGTTTCATGCAGACTGAGGACTCATTCAGCCAAATGACACATCAGCATATGGCAAGGTTGTTGCACTACTTTCCCATTCTATGATCCAGCTTTCAGAAGTCTTTGGGAAGTTGCTTCATGACAGTCCATGTAGCTGGTATGGATAAATTTGGGGAATTATTTGGGAAATACTTGGATAAATCTTCTGTGTTCCAAATATTCCACGTCGGGAGCAGAAGACAAATTCTGTTTAATCTGTGCTCCTGTTTTTCACTGTTATTGTTTTTCTCTTCTCATTTGGGTTTTAGAAGAGATGGCTGAGTTGCTGCTGTAAATGCAGGCAATTGGAGAACCTTGTTTTATTTTGGTAGTTGCATTTTTAAGCTGGGAAACTCTGAGTTTGCTTGTTTTCTTGCAGATGTTTCATTACCCGAACTAGGTAACATCATCAGTGCTAGTGATGGCATTGATGATGTTGTCTAAAACTGATGAGGTTACCTAGTTCGGATAATGAAATGTCTGCAAGAAAACAAGCAAGCTCAGAGAGCAGCAAGGACCTTCATGTCAACCCCAAACTACAAATATTATCCTTTATTATGCTGGGAAAGTACACCAACTATCTGTGCTAGCTCAAAGCCAGGTCATAAATGGTTCCAAATTATCTGCTGGTGACCATTTGTGATTTTTATGAAATGACTGTCCTTTGTGGACCTCAGACTTCACTACTGAACAAATAAACTGTCAGGATGAGAAGGCAGGGAAGGGATTATGATAGCTATAAAGATGGATTAGAAAACACATGCACTGTTTGGTAATGGAAAAACAGCAGCAGAGACCTTCCTCCATGCCATGACTTTTAAAAAAAAAATGTACTAAAGTGCTGGCAAATTTTGTTGTTGCACTCGTGTTATTGAAGAAACCTGTCTTGCTTCCAAAATATTATCCATTATTGCTTGGCTGCTTCTTTATCTTTAAGTGCCTTTTGAGGAATAGGACAGAATACCAATTCTATAAATAGAATTTTGAAATTAAAATCAAATATGAAGCTTATTCAAGTGAATTCCCTTGCTTGCATCATCCTGGCTTCATTTTTATGCATATAATTGTTAACACTTGTCTTAAGATCATCTATCCTAAAAGTAATAAAAGAATATGTGTTTGATATGCAAGTCAGATTGAAATACATTCTTTATTGTCAAAAAATCTTACTAGTGCCTTTAAAAACACCATGGTTCTATTCTCCTGATCTTACAATTTCCAGTGTCATTTTGGTGAGGGAGTCCCTTTCATTGAATTACATCTCCGAAACATCATAGCTTGAATGTTGGGAAGGATTAATTCTTGGGCTATATTTTTTTCCCTGTGGTATGTAAATTATGTATCTATGCTATTGGCATTTAAATTTTCTGAGTTGTTTCAATGAGAGAACAAAGTCAGACATGCTAAGAATGGCCCAAAGCCATGAGAAGCCACAGCTTCTCTGCCAGGTTTATATGATACAATATAAGATATTCCTGATAATTCATTACTGGGGTAATATGGATGCCATTTTTATTTTTGTAAGGTACACATCCTTTTAATTATGCTATTGCCTCATTGGTTGAAATTTGTCATCCTTTTTTTCTCAGCTGTGTTAAGGAATACAGTATTTCTGTATTCTAACAAATGATCATTATAAATATACTAGAGTCATCCGTTTTAGAACTATATGGAGATTGTAGGGTTAGATTTTCCCAAAAGTTTTGGGGTGGGGGTGGGGGAACAGCACTTATTATACCTACATTATAGATATACAGGCTACCTCAGCACCATGACACTGCAAATGTTTAAAGCAGTGCCTTATAGGAGAAAAAGCAAATAAATTTGAGGAGCCTTTTAAAAGCACTTATTAAACCTTCTTTTGAACTGAGTTTGTCCTAGTTTTGTCTTTATAAAGCCATGGGCACATTATGCATCTAATAGATGCTCTGTCCTGCTTAATACAAATTCTCAGTAACTCTGGGAATTATTATACTGAGTTCCAGACCTTTCACTGTCTTTAGGGAGTAGTGGATTATATCTGCTGGAAAATTAGGCTTCATTCCTCCCAGCAATCATGCATGGATCAAGCAAGACCAGAAAGATACAGCATCTGAAGATAGCTGTACGCTTACTCTGCAGATTCCCTTTGTGGAATCCATTATTTTATTTAATGATACATTACTTTCTATTGCAGTAGTTGTACATAACTAGAATTTTCACTCCTTGAAATGTGTATTTTGGAATTTGTGCAAAAGACTTCATTAATTCTCCATATGTTGATAGAAATGTAAATAAACATACTCCTCCTTTCTGATGTTCCTGCTGTCTAGCAGCATCATGCATCAAGCTGTATTCATGGGAACTAAGCATCTTTCCCATGTAATCATTGTGTAAATGTTATTAGCAATTGATGTTATCGAAACATATTATGTTTTGTTAATGCATTTTTATCACTGTTTCTCTACTGAAGTTGATGCAAAAATCTAATAAAAATAATCTAAATGAAATGTATTGAGTGTGGGTATTTGTAAGCTTACTTTACAAGATGTGTCGCATGTGCAGTTTCCTTTCTCAGACATATCCACTGTATCCTGCAATAAAAGATAATATTCTGGGGATGAAAGAAGATAGAAATAGCAATAGCACATAAATTTGCATATACACATTTCTCTACACTTCCAAGAAGACTGGCGATCACTTTTCATATATTGTTTGGTATCAAACTGTCCACCTATTAAGATCACAAATAATGATTCTTTTATCTTGCCTTGCTTATAAGAAGGCAGAAAATTATTTTGATGCTATCTGTAGTGCCATTAAAAATTCCTGAGTTAAAAGAAGAAAATGAATCTTTTCTACAACTATATTTATAGAATGGATTGTTAAATGGAGCTTGGTAGACCACTCAACTGCTAGTTTTAAGGTACCCTTAAATATTCTATCCAGATATTGAAGAAAACAACATCCCCCTATCTCAGGGCAAGCTACTCTATATAAACAGTTAATCCCACTCCCTTCTAGCATCAAAGACATTACCAAGTTGGGTAATGAAACATCTGCAAGCAAGCAACCAAGCTCACAGAGCACCAAGGACTCCACAGTTCAATCCTGAGCTAAATGTTTGTTTGTTTATCAAATGTATTTGTCGCCCATCTCATGGTTCAACTCTAGAAGCTTACATTAAGATAAAGCAAGCATTCAATGATTATAAAAATGAATTAAAATTGCAAAAATTAAAATGGGTTTGGAGGAAAGAGGTGAGGTGCCTTCTCTGTTAGGGTATCAACTTTCTCTAGTCCGGGTCCCCATGCCAATTGGCATAGCCAGATTTTAGGGCTTTTCCTGAAATCTAAAAGGGGGTGTGTGAATCTCACCTCTTGCACCAAGATGGTCCAAAGGACAGGAGCCATGACAAAGAAGGCTTTTTTCCTGGATCCTACCAGCTGAAATTCCTTGGCTAATAGGATCTGCAGTCAGCTTCTGTTAGCAGGAGTGGAGTACACCAATTCTATTGAGGAGTGATGATTCCACAGATATTCTGGATCCATACCATAAAGGGCTTTAAAGGTAATAACCAATACCTTAAATTGTACTCAGAAGCAGATTGGTAGCCAGTGCATCTTGCATAACAGTGGATCCTGGGAATCTCGGGAACTCTAGATCCCAAAATTCCGCATACTCACAGCCACTTTTACTGGTATATCCAGATTTCCCTGTGTCCTATTCCAGAGTTCACAGTGGAACAAAAAACATACACCCAATCCAGGGTCAAAAATTAGCAGAAACTAGTTGATTATATTGATGAAAACTTTTTGCTGAAATTGGGCTCTTTGAATTTAATAACCTACTTGAGTATATCATTACTCACAGATGGCTCTTTAATCTTCAGTGTCAGCTTCTGCTCTTCCCTCATCTGAGGCTATCATATATCTCCTTGCTCTGCCTGGGCTTTTTGGCTGGAAATCCAGTGTTAGTATGTGGGATAGATACTTTTTAACTTTTGTAGTTAAATTTTTATTTATTTATTATCAATATTTATTTATTATCAATATTTATATTTATTTATATTTTGCACTGAGACATCTTGAATTTTATTTGGAGCAGGCATATTGTTTAGATTGTATTTTTTCCCCAGATACTACATGCGTCTTTTGTCATTTTACATCTTTGTATATTTTCTATTTCCATACAATATGTCTTAAAATGAAAGATAAACTATTAAAATGGGGGGGCAACCATTTTTCACTGGGGATCTAGCTTCTACTCTTCTGCCCCATTGGGGCATGACCAGTGCCACAATGAAATCACAGCAGTGGGCAGGGATAGCAATTTCCATTTGAAAGGATGAGTTTAAAGGATGAAATGTATGGATTTATTTTAAGCCCTGCAAATATTTGTAACATTTTAAGTTTTGCCAATTTTGAAGGCTCTGAAATTTATAAATGGGATTCTGGGGTCTAGGTTACCCATTCTAGTTAAAGCCAGAGAATCCCTAACAAGAAAGAAAAAATAGCATTTCTCTGAAAAGCAGAAATTGTAGATTTGTAGTAAGTTGCCTATATAAAGGCTTAGTCTGGGTGATTCACAATATTGGGGGACTTGAGCCATTCAGTACTTGGCAAGTGGTGGCAGCGTCAAAGAACAGACAAGAGTTTACAAGCACCAAATTGTAGAAAACTCCAACAGAACAGCAGACTTTAAAAAAAACAGTGACTGCTTGAAATAGCAAGGCTTATAGATCTGATTTTAAATACCAAGATTCTAATTACCTTGGTTTGATTAAACAAGTGTTTGTTTAAGTTGCTTACATTATGCATTAATTAAACTTGAAGCCCACAGTCTTGCACAACACAGCAAAATTTACAACCAAGTGGCAGCTTCTTTTGAATATACAGCTTTTGGGAGGGAGGATTTAAATATCTTCACCACACTTGCCCATGTGATGACTTGGGAAGCAAGCAGCTTTTTCCATATTACTACTGTTTTTCCATCCGATGGCAGATAATGAGTTGGAACTTTTAGCATAACCCAACCATTGCTGTGGCAATATAAACTATAAAGTCTACATCTCAGAATAAGATGTTGAATATCATAAACATTCCAAAATCTATGTGTCATGGGTTTTTGTCAAAAAAAATATGAAACCTTACAATAGAATCACAACCTTATAATGGAAAATAAGTGTTTGCAAACATTCAGTATCTCACCATGAGATAATAACTATAATAATAATTCCAACATCCAGCAATGTAGTCAATGCTTGTATTAGACCGAAAATAACAGCACCAGGTAAATCTATACAGGTTTTGACTTCAATATTATCAGACCCCCCCCATTACCCCCACCCCATCCCAGCAAGTCGTTCCATCTCAAAAGCTGAAATAAAGATATTTATGAGGATTTAGAGCCTATTGTATAAGACTTACTGAGTCAACAGGCTGCTTTTCAGAACTTAAACTCTCATCAGTACTAACCAAATGATTAGTGACCAAAAATCATGAAATTTGTGATCCAACATATCTGGGGAGTGTCCCGCTGCCCATATTTGTATGTTCTTCTCTCCAACTCCGTGGAGCAGAAATAAAGGAACGGCTGAACAAAAGGAAGAACTATGTGGAAGTATAATCTCTGTTTACAGAGCTTTACTTTTAGGTAAATTTTGAGATTGTGACTGAAACTGCCGGGCGGAGAACGAGAGGGGGAGCAAAAAAAAAAAAAAAAGGTTCAGCGATGATGCAGCGAACAGGCTGCAGCACTGAGATGACCGTGGGGTTTAAACAAAAGAAAAAACTGCAAGCAATCTTTACGTGCTAAAACAGCCCCACGGAATCGCCAAACAGACCTTCCAAAGAATTGACTCTTGGAAGATCGGAAAGAGTAGAGGGTGGAGGAGCCGAAACATGGAACCTCTTCTCATTGGAGGGGTTGCAATTGTTGCAGCCAATCACGGCGCGCCTTTGATGGAGGAAAGAACCCGCTGGATATGTTTTTTTAATCCCGTGGTCAAGTGAGATGCTGCCTGGCAGCCGGTGAGTAAATGAGAGCGGGAAGGAAAAGGAATCCCTGTCCGTCACCTGAGCCGAGGCGACCAAGTTGGAATGGGGTCTCCTTTTTCACGGGCGCCTCTATGATCACATTTCATTTCCATTACGTTTTTTTTGTCTCACGACCCTTCCCAAGTCCGACGCAAGCATATAAGGAAAATCGTGTTTAGGGGTTTGAGAGCCTTTTGGCATTGCAGAAGCCGGAGTATTTTTTAGAAGTGGGGCAAAACCGTTCTTAAAATGTAGCAAAAGAGGCTTGTTATGGTGAGAAAACTACATCTTTGACTTCTGTATCTGTCGTTTAGAAGTAGATGCCCAAGGAGGTTGGTTTTTTTTTTTTAAATAAGAAAAAAAAGTATTTGCTGGCGGAGGGCTTTCTCTGTAGGAAAAGTGCAACTATTCCTCCTTGGACTCACTTCTGAGTGGTTAACAGCAGCAAGAGAAGAAGAAAAATTGTCATTAGGAAATTTGACAGATTGGGTTCACCTACCATTTGCAGATGGGTGCTTTGTGACCCAATGGCAATTGGATATTTTCCTCCTGTTCCCCTTACAAGAAAGAGACAAGTACTAGTATAATGACAATAGAACAAGGTGTTTCTAATAGCGAAGCTGCATTTCAACCTTGTTCATAATCTACAAGTTTTGGATCTAAAGGACTTCCTCCCAGAGTATTTCCTATTCAGTTCAGCAGAAAATATAACACAATCTGGTTGCCAAGTGCTGTGGCAAATAAAATGTCAAAATAAATGAGCTGCACCTGAATGTGCAGCTTTTCCTGCCATGATAGGAAATATTTTGGCAAGCATGCAACATTTCAGAAGATCTACCACTTCTGCACACAATGATTCATGAACACTTCCAGGATAGAAAAAAATGGATTTCTTTATCTTTATCTTTAATCATATTTATATACCGCCCCATCTCCCTAAGGACTCGGGGCGGTTTACAGCCAGTA
>JAEANM010018436.1:0-12643 GCA_017656035.1 Myanophis thanlyinensis | reverse complement strand
ATTAAATTAAAATTTGGCTAAAGATCACAACCTATCCAGACACCAAATCTTAGACTGAATCAAAATGCAAACTATGGAACTAAGAGCAAAACACAACAACCTGAAGAGGAAAACTTGGGGGCTTTCCACAAAGCAGTGTCTAATCTGGATAAACTGAGGGATTTCAGTAAGTAATCTCTTCCAGGATTTATTCCATCTGAACCCTTTGGGACTTCCTATTGGCATAGCTGTATACAGAGGAAATTGGTGGGAACCTAGGAATCTGCCAAATTTAGTCAGTTCACTAGTCTTGTATCTATTCCTGGAATGGTGTTGGTGCAGTTTAGATTTATTGGACTTCAAATCCAGTCTGCTGTAGGAAGCATAGATCATTATGTGAGTTGTAATCCAAAATATTTGAAAAGCATCAATTTTCCCATACTTGCTTCACATGGACTGGTAGAACCACTCCCAGTGCTTCCAGGAGAATTCTGCTCCTTGATCCTTTTGAATGGAAATGCTTGGAAGCCTTTTGATTGTCAAAAATCTTGCAAAACCAACTTCTGACCTAGCATCTTCCACAAAATGTTCAATATGGTTGGGAAAGGGGGAGTGTAACCTCAAGGGAGAGCATGACAGTCCATCAGTGTAGTTAAGTAGCTCTTTGGTTTCAGCTGAATTATTAAAATTATTTTCAATAGCTCAATAAAGGCTGTAACAGGGAATTGGCTAATCAGGAAATCATTATTTTTTAAAAAAAATTAAACGGACCCCTATCATTTCAGTAAGCTTTAAAATGACCTCTTCTTGAAGAATTATATTAAAGTGCTTTGATTTTACCGATCCAACTAAGGAAGAGGTATTATTATTTTTATTCTAGGGGTTGATCTTCAGAATTACTCACAGGCAGGCTGTCATTCATAGTAGTAACATAGAGAAGAGAAGTTCTTTGATCTCTGGACAGTTAAAGTTGCAAGTAGGTTCCAAGGGGAAGTTAAAGTTAATGTGTCATACCGTATTTTTTCTATTATGAAAAATTATGTGGCAGTTGTCTTATTGGTTAGCAAACTAATAGTGAAGATTATGATAAACTAGTAAAGTTTACAAACTAACTATTATCTCCTATTAATTACATTATACTTTGACTTTATTTTGCCAGATTTATTGAAATAAAAGTGGAGGATTACACTATTTCCACTAGAGCAATAAAAAATAACTACTTCAGTAAAAGTAATTTACATGTCAAGCATTTTAATTTTTCCTGAAAATTAAACAAGTGTTCTTATTTTCTCCAAAATGAAATTATATTCTATAGACAAACATACATGCACACAAACATATTGCTTTTTTAATGACACAATTAGTATTTATATGCACAAATCATACAAAACAAAGTGCAATTTGCTTATTTTAGTTTAGGACAATGTGTGACCATTTGATTTATAAATCACGGTTTATGGTTTGTCAACCAATTCTTCATGTTAACATGTTAACACTTAACGGGGTTGCAAAATTTTTAATTCAATTATCTAAATTTTTAATTTTTTAAAATTTTTTAACTTTTATAATCTGGGCCGTTGATTTAATCTTTTTAATTATATTTTAACTTATCTATATGTATTGTTTTAAATGGCTGTACACCGCCCCGAGTCCCTTGGGAGGGGGGGCGGTATAAAAATTTGTGTAAATAAATAAATAAATGTTTCCACTATGGTTTAATGGAAAATAACCCTTTTCTTGCTCTCTCATGCTTACTCGGTTTAGCATTTGGAGTTGTAAATAAAAAAGAGAGGGAGAGAATTTTCCATTAAAGAGATAGAGAATGTGTGTTTGTGTGTGTGTGTAGGTGGGAAAGACTAAGATGGGTAAACTTGTATTTGCAGATATAAAAATGTAAGGATGTATAAATAAGACATTTTTTATTTTATTTTATTTATATTCCACCTATCTAATAGTCAAGTGATTGGGAGTATATATGCAAGAAAAGATAATTTTGTAAGAATATGGGATATATGGAGATTAGTATCTATAACAACAGTAAAAGAATCATATCACACAAATGATGTAGTTATATACTTAGATAATCATGTCTTAAACAAGCAAATAAATCATTTCGTTTGCATCATATATTATGTCACACATGTTGTCATTTGCCAACCCTACTAGCCTACAAATGTAGAATATTGGAAATCTCATTCCTCTCCTGCCATATAGTGTGTATTTTTCCTGATCTCTTATTTGTCTTTTCCTTAAATACAAACATAACTACTTGTCATTCTTACATATTTCAGGTCTCAGTAGCTGGCTTACACTGCTAACTTGTTCAAAATAATACTGAGTTATTATTCTATTTGCAGAATGATTCATCAAGACACTGAGTGGCCTTTCAAATTTTCATTGCTCCAGTTGGTGTTTCTAAACAAATATTTGCACGGGAACACAGCTGAAGTGTGAAGTTCAATATTATTGACAGCATATACTTTTTAAAAACCGTAGGACATTGGTACAACTGTTTCAAAGATTTAAGATGATGTGGGCATGTATTTTAAAGCTGAATAAGCAGAGAGCTCTTAACTTTATTTATTACTAAATAAGCAATCTCATTTAACATGTTAAAAAGAAAAGTCACAAGGTTACTGGTTTTGTTAATGAAATATTGATAAAAATCACCCTGTTCACATGCTTAAACAGACCAATCTGTTTAGTACCCAAACTTTTTTTCTTACTCACTGACAGATTCACAGATTACACTAAACCACAGTGATCTTTGTTTGGTTTGCATATAGGTTGTTTCAATCCAGCAGTGATTGTAACAATACATGAACTCAAAATATAATAGGTACAACAAACTATGATCAATATAAATTCAATCAGTTTTGTTTTCATACCATGCTTAATTCTTTCACTTCTGGTGTTCACCTTGACTGAATTTTGTTACTTCTATATGTTATAAGCCAATTTTTAGGTTAGGGATTTATTTACAGCACATTAAAGTGACATTTTCCATTTTTGCTAGGAATTACCATAGACTAGAGAAAAATACAAGCAGAATCTTGTTTGTGATCAGATGCTAAAGCAAGTGATAGTTTTCTCAACTTTCTCATTTTTCATGTCTGTTTCAAGAACATATTAAGCTATAATCCACTTTGGGCTTCTGATTTCAAAATCCTGTTTTAGGGATTACATATTGTATGAATCTAGTCTAGTCAATGTCTTGTACAAATGATTTTTTCTTGCACACATACCCAGAGTAATTTGACTGTGAGATGGGTGGCATTAAATGCTATGATAAATCAGTATTAAACAATGTATTATCAGGAATATGTAAAGCATGGCTTAAATGTCTACCCCATCCTCCTATTGCCGGATCTAAGAAAAACTTTAAGGGACATTTTCTCACTCATTTTGGCAGTATAAAAAAAGGTAACCTTCCATTGCTCTTGCCAGTTGAATTCCTAAGCCTGTTTCCACCAGTGCTGTTTATTATAAAGTTTAAAACCTTGCATGTAATGTGCAATAATTGCATCATTATTATTTTGCAGCTATATAACAACTCCATCAGGAAATCAATGCCACTAAACCAGAAGACGCTCACTCTCAAGCAAAGGTACAGAAAATTTGCAGCCCATGTCCCAAAAACATTGGACTACATTTTACATTAATGATGGTAATTTTCCAGTCAGGCTTTTGGCTTCGATTTGCTAGCAAGATGCTCTTAATAAGCAAAATTCCAAAGATTATTCAGATAAATCTTTTACTATTTTTAATTTTTATGCTTTGGATGGTATCCAGTAAATTTTTTCCTCTCCCTCATAACTAGCATGTCAAGGTAGTACCCAGTGATGTAATTCAATTATTTAAATGTCCTATCCTATCCTTAAAGCAATTCCTCTCTCAAAATCCTGATTCTTTTTGTTGAATTGGTTCATTAATGGGGTGATTTTTTTCTTATTGGCATGAAGAAAATGGTTATTAGTGCAATATTTACAGTAAGACCATAAAAATCAACTATTCTACATATTTAAAAATAAAATTAGGTACACAAAAGCATAAATTTATAGATGTCTCTTCAGAAATTAGTTCCATGGGACTCAGTCAAACATGATTTTTGTAAAAAAAAAACCTTAACAAGTATATTAAGGCTTTAAACCAGAATCAAGAAAACCAAGTTTCAAGGCAGGCTGTGCTACAGAAGTTCACTGATGACCTAGGGCCAATAACTTCCTTTGCCCAATCTTTTTACAGTTATTTTTGTGCAGAAAGAAAACAGGAGGAGAGAAAATTATACACTTTGTCCTGAGTTCCTGAAAGTCAAGGCAAGACATAAATATATAATGAATAAAATTAAACCAATTTCTTCATTGACCATAAAAAAATACATTCAAATACAGCCCCGAAAGATGTAATTGCCAAGCAAATACATCCATTAAAATATTTTAAAAATCCATTAAAACTATTTTTCAGTAGAACGATTGGAGACAGATACCTTTCTAACATTTCTAAAGAAAGCAGAATGCTTTGGCTTGTTAAATAATAAACTTAAATGAAGTATCGAATAGATATGCCAGGTTGGAACCCTTCCAAATATAGTCTATATAAAGATAAAGTACACTTTTTTAAAACCATACCATTAAGACCATTCATATATCATGGTTAAATAGCAAGAAATCAATGTTCGTAAAGTATGGGAGTTACTTTCAAACTTTACAAACATTAATTTCTTGTTATTTAAACATTGGCATACTACTTAAGATTTGTGGAAATGATTCAAGTATTGAACCAAATCAGGGAGACCTAGGTTCATCCATATTCATCCATGTTCCTTAGCTGGATGATTTGGGGAAGTCTAAAGCTAACACGTAGAATCTTTAATGAGAACAAATAAAGAGAGATTCTTGGTGTCCTAGCTAAGGTAAAGATGCAAGAAAGATGAACAGGTTTCCCTATTATTTGTATATACGTACTTTTGGAGCCATTCTAACCTCCTTCACCCCTAACATATCAGTTGAATACTGCTACCAGATAATTTTTTACAAATACTAAAAGGCTTTTACTATGTTCATACAATATACTAAAACATGGATTTCTTGCTCTTGGTTTATTAAATAAAGAACTATTGATTTAATTCATACAACACATTCACACAAAACATAAAATTGATAGATTATACTGGTTGGTATACCTAATCTGATAAAACTTAAACAAGCACATTAAGGTATAGTCTTAACACAGTGTTTAACTCATACAATCTAATCTAATAGGATTGCTAACGTTAAGAGTCAATAATTACAGTATAGATTTGAAATGGATTCTGTGAGGTCATCTCAACAAGCTCACAAAACTCTTGGGGAAAAAACAGTCTTGCCTACCATACCTTACAGTTCTCCTATAAAAGAGAAAAAGACACCTTATTAAAATGATTAAAAGCAGATGGTACTGTAGAAAGTTAAATTTCCTTTCACCATGCAACAGCGTTCACTCTTGAAACACAATAGGCAAAGTAAATTAAAAATATCTACAGCCATGAAATGGCCTCTTCTTTAAGCAGACCATATAATGCTAAAACATACAGATACAAAGACAAAATTAAACTTAAGTTGTGATAGTGGTGTGCCAGTGCTTGGTGACAAACCATGTCTTATAAAAGCATTCCAATAATCAATTTCTTTGTTATCTTCTCATTCTTTTTTTAATCTTGCTAAATCATTTTTATCTACAAAGTATGTATTTCCATCCTTCAAAGAGGCAGCAAGTATTTGTCCAGGACCATTCAACTTATACTTCTTTTTATTAACCCGATTCTGTGCCCAGAACCAATTTTTATTTGATTTAAAATAAGAGGCAAATCTATGTGTGCCTCTTTTTGAGGTGGGTTGAAACTAACTAGAACATGCCTGTTGTTACCATGAAATCCTATGCTAACTTAAATCTTATACTCACAGCATGAAGATTGAAAACTCTCAGTGCTCTAACATCAGCCCTGATTTATAGTCTCTTCTTACTTGTTGCTGAAAGTCTACATTCAGTCACTATACATTGCTCAAGGTTTTCAATCTCCAACTTTTAATGACTATAATCAGTAGTGGGATGCAGTTTTACTACTAGTTTGATGAGAATGTGCATTGTGCATGCACACACCATCTGCACTGCTGTGCGGCTTAAAAATTGCAACTTTTTAGCTTACCTGAGGCAGCTCGGGTGAATAGGAAGGCTGTGGAGGTGCGGAAAACAGCTGTGCTGCGCAATTCAGATGAGGTGAAAGAAAAAAGGGAGGATATAGGACAGGATAGGGCAGAGGTGGGTGCTTGTCACCACTACCGGTTCGCTAGAACCAGTGCAACCAAGCTGAATCCCACCACTGACTATAATGATAGTACAGAACTTTATTCCTGCTATAATTTTCAGGAAATTTCTTATCACATGTTCTTCAGGTTCTCTTTTGCATAAGTTAGAATGTGCATCTTATAGTAGTTTTATATTCTACTATTATGCCCTCCAGGCCTGATATTCTTCATTTTCCAAACTCAGAGTATTATATCTGATGTTCTTAAGTCATTACCTGTTTCACAGTCTGCATGTATCCTAGTAACTGACTTGCATTTCTCCACCTTTAGTTTTCTATTATATAGTCAGTCTGATGCTAATATTCAGATACAGATTTTGTTTTTGTGTTCCTTGAAGGAAGTTTTAACAGTGGACAAAGCATTCTCCTTGGTAAAATTGAATTATTCTATCATCTCTTTTTTATTGTATACATTTAATTCAAATTTTACTAAAGTTTTCCTGTTCATCAAGTTTTGCATTCCAATTATCTATTAGTAGTATATATTGTTTCTGGATGTTAATATTAGTAGCTGTTGCAATCTGCCATAAGATATCTTACTATATTCCACTTTTACATATATATTACATACCCAAATGTGTAATATAGATACTGAATATACACAAATTCTAACATATATAGTTCCATTGTTCATTGAATTACAGTAACATTTCCATATACATTTCTAATATTCTAATATATGTATGTTTTGAGTGTCCATTTAAAGAGGTCCATTCTTGTGTACTTAAGAGGACTTATTCCCAAAACATCCTTTTTAGAATGATTTATTTTCAGTTTGACAGTTTCAATTTTTCCTTGCTTTATATTTCTCAAATTCCATGTTCCAATTTTATACATCTTTGTAAACCGTCTTTCAATATTGGCATTATCAGTAACTAGGCATCTTTGTGGCTTTCATCTGATTGCTTATCATGTACAGATCTACTTATGAAAGTTTAATTTTTTCCAATAATTAAAGTAGAAGTTTTAGAGTTGACAGGTGATATCATTTATTATTCAAAATTTGTGTAAATGCTTCAGCCATGTTTATGTAGTTTGTAGATAAATAATGCTGAAATAGTTTTCCACTGCAATCTTTTGAATTTGATTTTGGAATTTCTCTTAAGTGAATTAGCTTTCTCTCATTTATAAAGCTGTCATCTCAGTTGTGGATTAATCTTAGGTTCACCTTTCTGCTTTCAAACTTTCTGGAAGAATCATCCTACCAAGAACTCCTGTTCTTGCTGACATAATTTAAAACTTATTAGAACTAGAAAATTCGTTTATCGTGTTAAGGTGGCAAAACCTTGAAAAGGAAAACACAACACACACACACACGACTGCAAAGTATGTTTCTAGTCATGTAGTCTCATCTAATGAACCAAGAAGAATCAAAGAATTGTTTGGAGAAAGAAAAGAAATTAATTAAAGTGAATCTTTAGAAAGATCCTAGATCTTAGAAAGGAAACAAAATGCATGGGAAACAGGCAAAGTTTAAAAGGATCAGTTTGTTAAAAATATTTCATGGGAAAATGATACTTATCAGTCCTTTATCAATCCAGTTTTGATACACAAAACTGAAAAACGCCATATGCATAGCAAGTAATTGGGTATAGAAGAAACTACTTGTTAGGCTTCTATTCTTAGCTTTTAGAAGAAAACTAACCTCTTTGGCTTGCATTCTAGTCTTCCTAGCAGCCTTTCCTCTGCCCCAAATGCTATAAAACTACCCCACTAAGGAAATTGATTGGGGTACTTAATGGATAACCCAGCATCTGGCATTTTAAAAGAAAGCTGTGGCCAATACTGAAAATCAGACACTACACACCTTAAATTTTACACAAATGCATGTGTGTGTTCCATCTGGCCTCCTATGTGACAGCCTCAAGCCAAGGCCTCCCACATAGATCACCACATTTAGCTTCTTGAAAAACTGGAAGTAGTAATGAGAAGAGCCTTCAGTGTTCATCAAAGGACACTGACTGCATCAGAGACTGTGGGTTGATGGTCTTGTATAAAATACCTCATTGGCTGTAGACCAAAAGCTGTAAATAGGCTGTTGCTTTAAAAACTAAAACATCCTAAAACGATCATGTTTCTTTAACAGCATTACATAAAATCTTTCAGAGAAGACACACACTATATATTGCAATTTTTTAAATCCCCTTCATTTAGAATGAAATTCAAGAGATTTTTGTTTACCTAGGAACAATCATACTTACGAATTTATTTCTTTGATTTTATCCTGTCTTTATTACTTTTAAAAATAATTCAAGCTAGCAAATTCTTTTTCTTGTTTAACAGTTAACATTTTATCATGCTTTCTGTTCAGGAAATCATGTCAGAATACTATTTTATTATGCCATTAATCCTACAGGGTTGCTAGACTGGATACAATGACTGGGTTCACACATCTCCCTAAGATGTAACATGGTTTGTTTAGCTTTGACTTGACTTCAGTAATATAAGTATAAAGGTAAAGATTCCCCTCACCATATACATGCTAGTGGTTCCTGACTCTAGGGTGTGATGCTCATCTCTGTTTCTAAGCCGAAGAGCCAGCGCTGTCTGATGACAATTTCATGGTCATATGGCTGGCATAACTAAGGTGCATAGAGCACTGTTACATTCCCACCAAGATGGTCCCTATTTTTCTACTTGCATCTTTACATGCTTTCGAACTGCTCGATTGACAGAAGTAACATATAAAGCCAATCATATATTCAAGCATAACCAAAAAGTTTGTTTGGTTTGGCATAAGGTGATGTGTGAACTCAGCCACTGGAGTCTGTAAACTATGATTTATAGTTTAATGTAATGTAACATATGAACACAACCAGTGAATGTCACCAAGTCACCCCTTGAATATTTGAGTTGCACAGAACCTTCAATTTTGTCTCATGACTCCCTAGTTCAATATCCTTAACAATCTTATTACAATGGTTAAGATTGGAATTGCGATGAGGGATCCGCAAGTGAAGATCTGTGAGAAGATTAATACAGTATGTTCAGTAGCGCTATTTTTTGCACATATTTTTACAGTATGCTCTATTGCTTAGTTATTAATTTTTTTTCTGAAAAATCTCACATTTCAGTCCAACAGAATTCACAAGACAGAAATTATATAATAATAAAATGTACTTGCATCGGGTATCCTAGCAAGACACAGCACTCCTTTGGGTCAGAACAATTCTTCCAAGTCCCTACTCATTTCTATGTCTTTTGACTAATCTCCATGTCTTTGATGCTGATAATCTGGTGATCTGATACCTAATTTTAAGCAATCAATTTTTATGTCCAATCAATCCCTATGTATATCTTTTCTCTCTCAGTGAAGAGAATGACATACCACCTACAGTTTAGTATATGGGCTTCAGACTGAACACACAAATACAACTCAGTAGTTGTGTCTTCATAATTTACAAGCACATAATTAACTGAACTATCACTTTTTGAAACAATGCAATTATACTTCAATTAAACAATCACATTTTAGCTAAGGGTACTTGCATGCTACCAGCTTTCACTCCATCCCATGTCTCCAGCAATTGGTAATTGTTTTGTTTTCTTATGGCCTTGAAATGTAGTTTCAAGGGGTCTCCAACCTTGGCAACTTTAAGATTTGTGGACTTCAACTCCTAGAATTGGCTGAGGAATTCTGAGAATAGAAGTCCACAAGTTTTAAAGTTGCTAAGGTTGGAGACTCCTGATGTAGAGAACACTATCTCACTCTATTCCTCTTCAGTTAGTCAAGAAAAAAACTACAAAACGTGTAATCCCATACAGGTCCTTTACTCTTAGGCTACCATTGGATGTAAGGTAAGGAAAGAGCTATTACTACCATCCATTGGAAAAAATTAAGAAATATATTTTTTATTTAAAAGATTTATGTAGTCACCCATAAGCAATTCTGAGCGTCTCACTATAAACTTTAAAGAAAACAAAGAAATTGCTAATGTTCTCATTGCATCTTTCATCACACATATTTGTGTGGATTTGTTTGGTGGTCTACCAATAATAAATAAACAGGATGACTTTTTTTTAAATAATCTAATGGTTTGTTGGATGCCAGAGCACTATTTCTATATAATCTAAAACCAATAACCACAACCACTTTTGACTTATGTAGATGAAATGAAAGCACCTTAGTAATTTTGCAATCAGGCATTTTCCCAATAGTTGCCTGTTTTTACAGTGTTTAGATGGGGGGGAGGGAAGAGAATGATATAATTTCTATTGAAGAAAAGACAAATTTCAGAAACAGATGCTACAGTTCTGTGAGGGAAGGGGGAAAGAGGAAGTAATGGCTGGCTTAAGGCCCAGAGTTGGGAGGACAAGGTGAGAAAAGAGTTGCTGCCAATAAAAAAAAAATGAGCTGTTTCCAAGATCTGCAGAACTGCAGTAATTCAAATGAAATTATCAACCAGTTGTGATTTTGCAGAATATGAGATGAGAATCAGAAATAAATTGACTCAATTCCCAGGACTATGAGGTCAGTCAATTCAGAGCTGATCCTTAAAAATTGGCATTGAAGTGTTCTTGGTGTGTTATGTGGCTACAGTCCATTTAGCTCAGCATGATCTACCATAGGGGTAGCCCATGAGGTGAGGACTTACGAAGTAATGTATATTGTGACATTGTGGTATAAACTTTGTACTTTTATACTTGCATTATGATGTTGCACTCAAGTACATGTTCTTGTTAGCGGTTTGTTGTGCTAAATAGGGATGCTGTAATCCATGTAATCCATTCTAGAGGATTTCAAGTCAAAGAATACTCTGACTCACAGCAATCTTTCAAGATTACATTTTAAGATTTCTGTTTCAACTAATTCTTCTAGCATGGGCAAAAAAAAAGATAAGATAAATTCTATAAGCACTGATTTTTGACATCTTACTGTTTTATAAAAGCACTTCACAAAGTTGTTTAAGTAGCACATTTTTAGCTTTCTCCTATGAGAAAAAGAAACCCTCAAAATATATTTGGGAGGTCAGAAACAGCTCCTCATTGTCAATGAAAAAGAAACTTGTCAATTTAAAAACATTATTTTTAGATCATCTATTTTTAAATTTCTAAAATTAGTCTAGAGATAACAAAGTAGTTAAGCAAAGTCCTAGACTACTTCATTACCTTAGTTATTAGCTTGACAGACTAAGTGACTCTCCCATTAAACATCAATGACAGAAGAGTTGGAGGGTTTAAAAGGTCAATAACTACTTTGATAGGCTTCTCTTGTGTAGTTTCTGTAAGCTTAAACACTGACAAGCTAATTGCTCTTTCTTCCCTAATTAAGCAAACCCTTCTCTATTAGCCTGTTTATCATGATTGCTCATTTTCAAGACCTTTCAAGATCTAACCTAATATAAATTCATTAATGAATCGCAGAAATGAAACCAACCTCAACTAGTTGACTTTATTAACTTGGGGGTTATGGAAAGGCAGCAGGAATTCAACACATAAAATAGAGGAGCCAAAAATAACCCACCTCATGTTTTAAGCTGGAATTTGTGAAGACAAAAAGATGGATAATTTTTAGTTGTATAAACAAATATAGCACAACTGGGCAATTCCATGAAGATGACTGAACAACCAATGGTGGACAAGAAGGACTCATTTTGGCATATGGCTTTTAGAACAAAGTACATTGTTTTTTAACAGGTATTTGTTTTTAATCAATCCTCTATGAGGAAGTAGCTTTTAGTACATGTATTAATCTGAGACTATGCATACATACATATACATACACATATACAACACACACACACACACACTAGAACTGGAGTCCAACATTCAGCTATTAAAAGTATTCCAACAGATGAATAACCAGTGAAACAGATGTTGCCTTATCTTAGGTAGTTAGGTAGGTAGGCAGAAAATTCTGCTTGAATATACCCAGAAAACATACTGGGTAATTGATTTCACCATAAAACAACATTGCCATTATGAAGATCTTAACATTCAATGGAAATGTACATTCTTAAAAGGCTGATAGTGCATATTCTACATTGTGCAATGGCAGGACAGATCATGAGCCTCCATGTAACACATTTTCATTTTTGCATCCACATTAGCATAAGAAAGAAAAGGTAGAATCCTTCATTTGATTATGAAGAAATATAATCACTTGAAATAAAACATTATTACATATTATAAAACAAACATTTTTGCTACAGAAACAAAATCCAGTGTATCAAATATGGCACTAACCCAGGGGTGGGCAAACTTTTTGACTCGCGGGCCACAATGGTTTCTAAAATTTGACAGACCAGAATAGGATGTGATGCAATGGCGCCATTTCATGAACCCAAAGTAAGAACTGATTTAATCCAGATTTTAATAATT
>JAEANM010018435.1:0-12643 GCA_017656035.1 Myanophis thanlyinensis | reverse complement strand
TTCTTCGCCGTCGCCGCCGCCGTCGGCCCCGCTGTCCCCCGCTGTCCCCCAAGCTGGCAAGCTCTCCAGCAGCAGGTGGAGTCCACAAGTCTTAAAAGTTCCCAAGATTGGATACCCTCATTTCAGATGGTTGTCCAATCTCTTCCTGAAAACCTCCCACAACTTCTGAAAGCAAGCCAGTCCATTGGTGACACATGTCCTCCGGCCTCTTTGAAGACTTCTAGTGGGGAGGAAACCAACTTCCTTTCCTGGGGCAGCTCCTTCCCCTGCCCAGCAGCTCCCAAGTTAAGAAATTCTGCTAGGGTCCAGCCTAAACCGCTTGCCTTTAGTCCCCTCTATTACTGAACAAAAGACACTTCTTCAAGAAAAGAAGGAATTTACATGACTGTAAGGTCACATAATAGTCAAAATTTTAATTTACCTCTTTGTACAATCATAAAAATGTAAAAATATACTTTATTTTCTGTTCTTTATAAATATAGGCTATAATTTCAAAATAATGCATTGTTGGAAATAAAAAACCCTACATTTTAATCAGTATATCTTGGCCTGTTACTAAAAGAAGAATGTTTTTGTTTGTTTGTTTTTAAAAGTTGGATTGTTATCAATTGGATTTCTGATTAGGTGCAGATAGAGTGCAGAAAGATGTTGGAATTTCACTTTCAGAATTATTTCTAGGAAAATTCAATCCAGTTCTATTGAATATCTCCTCATTCTTCTCTTTTCTCGGGTATATACCTCTAATGCTTCTAACTATTCCACTAAGGTGTTTTTTTTTTCTTTTAATATTCCTTACCAACTTGGCTGTTCTCCTTTGAACACATTCTATTCTGTCAATGTACTTCTTAAAGGACAGTTCCCAGAATTGAACAAAGTAGTCTCTGTGCAGTCTAACCAATACAGCATAGAGAGAATGTATTGTATTGTATTGTATTGTATTGACCTTATATTGACCTTGTATTATACAGTTTGGTTTTCAGATGCCAAACAACACACCCCTACTTTTGTCTGTTTTAGAATGTCTGTCAATTAGTTTCATTGGATGCTTCATTTTATATTTAACATTAAGAGTTGGAAAAAACCTTGTAGGTCATCTAGTCTAACACCCCGCAGGAGACCGTACACCATTTCTGACAGATGGCTATCCAGTTTCTTCTTGAAAGTTTCCAGTGATGAAGCTCCCACAACATCTGAAGACAAGCTGTTTCATTGGTTGATTGCTCTTACTGTCAGAAAATGTATGTCCTTATTTCCAATCTCTCCTCCTCCAGTTTCCATCCATTATTCTTTGTTTGGTCTTCAGGTGCTTTGGAAAATAACTTGACCCCTTCATCTCTAAGGCAGCCCCTCAAATATTGGAACACTGCTATCATGTCTCCTCTGGTCCTTCTCTTCTCTTCATTAGACTAGCCATGCTCAGTTCTTGTAACCATGTATCGTATGCTTTAGCCTCCAGTCCCCTAATCATCTTGGTTGCTCTTCCCTGCACTTTTTCTAGAGTCTCAACATCCTTTTTATAGTGTGGTGACCAAAACTGGATGCAGTATTCTAGATGTGGTCTTACTAAGGCTTTATTGAGTGGTATTAGTACCTCACTTGATCTTGATTAATTCCCTCTGTTAATGCAATTTAGGATTGCATTGGCTTTTTAAACTGTTACTGCATATTGTTGGCTCCTATACTTCAATCATGACCTTATTCAATCACTTTTTTTTTCTAAGTCCCAAATATTCTAGTATTTTCTTGTAAAAAGATTTTTAAGCCCCATCTGAAATTCTTCCCAGCTCTTTTTCAAGTATGGTGGTCAGAAGTATACATGGTACTTCAGATGAAGTCACACAATCAATTTATATAACATTATTACTATACCTAATCAAGGATCTACCAAGGAAAAAACCACACCCCCACCAACATTGACTGGGCAAGGTATTGTATATAAACAAGGTACAAATCCCATTCTCACTAGCACTGATGATGTTACCTAGTCAGTAATGAAACATCTGCAAGCAAACAATCACCTTTGAAGAGCACTATGGATTACAAGGAGAGACCAGTTGGCAAACACTTATCCCTAAATAAAAATAATTTAGGAAGAACTAATTGCAATAGTGTATACACTTCTTATTTCCCTTCAATTAAGTACTGATAATTCTTACTCTTTACTTTTGATTTTTTTAATTAGTTAGCAACTAAAAAGAAAGAAAGTTTTCCTTTCCCCATAGCAACTAAGATCACAGTATACCATACTCTATTGTAGCAAAGAAGCGGACAAGTGGAATGCTAGGAATTATTACAGAAAAGATCTAAAATAAACTATGTGCAATTATTTAAGTCCTTTGATGTGCTTACACAGTTAGAATGTATACAGTTATTGACATCCTGTTTCAGAAAGACACTGAAAGTACGGCAACCTTCTATTCTATATGAGTTGCATATGTGAGATGAATGGCTACACAAATAAATAAAATCTACATAATGAAACAAACATGGCCCTTGATAACCAAAAACTAACAATATCAAAATTACCACAAAATATTGCACAGATAAAGAAATTGCACAGCCCCAGCATAGAGCAGGACTCCAGGCTGCAGGGAAAAAATACTAAGATTCATGCTGTAGATGAGTTTCTGTATGTAGCATGCCAAGAACTGTCCCTACCTTCTCCTGACAGTCCATTCATTGGCCCTGGAATGTCTCCCAAATAAACAAGCTTTAAGACAAACCCTCCAAAATGGCATCATAGTCAGCAGTGCTACTCAATGCTATAAAGATGCTCCGAATCAGAGAATCAATTTGGCACAAAATGAGGACCTCGGTTGAGATTATAAACACCTTGCAAAAATTCCAGCTGATTTTCACAGGGTGCTTCTGATCTCAGCCTAGGTCCTCATTTTGTGGCAAAATCTTTGAATCAGAAGTACTTTGGTTGGCACAAGCAGTTGAGCATGGTCCTTAGTTAACATACAGCCCACATAAGCAACAAAGTTAAAAAGTTCAGTGTAAAGAAGGTGACAGGTTATGTTAACAATTTCTTATTGAAAAAAAGCAGATAGCTTTTGTGAATATCTTTATAGATACGTAGGAAGCAACACTGTTGAATCTTCCTTTCTAGGAAAGGTATTCACTAAAGCAGTCATGTTGATTTTCAGCCTTATAAGACAAATTTGAGACCCGTGAGATCTCCTTCACATAGTTTTAAAAGCAGTTTGTGCACAAAAGAAGACATTTATGTGTTAGAGTGTGTGTACATGTGCATGTATATGTATATGTAAACCTCTGAGTGTGTGTGTGTGTGTGTGTTTGTGCCATTATAATTTGGGTTTTTTAAAGACAATTTTCAATATTCTACTTTATTGTTGCACATATAATACTAATTGTTCATTTTAGCTCATGAAACTAAATACACATAAAATAGATGCCCATTCCCAAGAACAAACCAGATTTGGACTAAATCAGATCTAACCAGATTATGGTATTTCATTTCCACCAACTTTAAGTTCAGGTAGAAATTCAACAGGTCCACAAAATCACTTTGGAACTTCACTATTCATAACTGAATATATGTTCACAATTATCTAATAATAAACCAATATTGCATTCTGTTAGCATCTTTTAAGGATTACAGAAATCAAAATACTTGGACAGCCCAATTAAGTCTAGCCCCATCCCTCCAAACCATTAAAATGAATTCAATTCCTGTACATTTAGAATAAAAACAGGGAGGATGTCTACACACATTCAACTATACATGCATAGGGTAGAACCTGCTCTTCATACAGATGTCTCAAGACATCGTGTAGGTGGAAAGACTATCCAGAATCCTCACATAACAATCATTTTGCAAACTGAATGCCTGATGAAAACTATTATCGTCATTGTAACAGATATGACAGGATTTCAACAAGTGGGGTTGAGTTTGAGTTTGTAAATTCAAGGTCATTCATATTCTTGCAAAATTCCTTTGGAGAAAGTCAAGAGGAAAATATATGCTGAATTCATTATGAATGTGGATGCAGAAATACAGCACCTCCTCAAGTCTTTTGATCAGGGGCCTGTTAGACGTTAGCAATAGCAATAGCACTTAGACTTATATACCATTTCACAGTGCTTTACAGCCCCATCTAAGTAGTTTACAGAGTCAGCATATTCTCCCATCCCAACAATCTGGGTCCTCATTTTACTGACCTTGAAAGGATGGAAGGCTGAGTCAGCCTTGAGCTGGTGAGAATCAAACTGCTGGCAGTCAGCAGAATTAACCTGCAATACTGTATTCTAACAACTGTACCATCATGGCTCTTTATAAGTTATATATTAGTATTCTAGTATCAGCTCTACAAAGTAGGTAATTGAAGAAAGTAATTACACAAGACCAGAAGTGTACTTTATTAAAATAAGCAAAAATAACAGAGTTTTGCAAATCTGCCTGTTTTCTCTTTCCTCCCTCTTATACCTCAGGGGGTGGGGGAAGGAACCAGTCTAAATTTCTCTCTGCCTCCATCCAGTTTCCACCCCAGGTTTAACACATTCTTCTTGTACACTTGATGTTATCCTAATAGGTTCTGGATACTTCCTCCAATTCATTTCATTCTCATTCAGATATTGCCCATCTTTCCAAACCTCCCTAGACAGAGGAATTAACATAAATGTAATAATTTAATCTGGCTAGATAAGTATGGGTTTGTGAAACACCAATTTTCAAAATGTAAAATGTGACTTCTGAGCCTTGTTGAAGAAGACTAATCATGATTTATTAGACCAAGGACTGCATATTCCTATTTCTCCTTTCCTTCCTACTTTGCTCTTGGACCTATCTACAAGTCTCCTAGGATTATATATGAACCAGAAAACTGATTTAACTACAAATCTGGATTGCCAGCAACAGTTTAGCAGATCATAAGTGGAAACTTTTATATCTAGAGTGGATAATCCTTCCTTCCTTCCTCCCATCCTTTTCTAGTTTTGATATTTGCCAAAATCATAGAAGCATCAATGCTCCACTATTTCCTATCAGACACCATATCAAGTTGGTGTTGGATTTATTATAAGAAAAGCAGTTACGCAGATTTACAATCCACTGAAAATTATATAAATATGGAGATTAAAATCCCTGAACAGTATGATTAATAATAACCTTTCTCAAGGCAGAAGTGAAAATAGTAAGGTTGTGTCTTTATGCCTTCAAAGCGGCAATGTATAAATACACTAGCATGACTAAAGAATAGCATTAAAATAGACAGCATTTTTTTAAGAAGAGGAGGAGGAGGAGGAGGAGGAGGCGGAGGAGGAGGAGGAGAAGAAGAAGAGCCTGCTGGGCATTGAGCTGTGATTAATACTGTAGTTGTTCTCCAGACACAGGCCATCTTGTCTGCTTGACAGCTTTCCCAGGGAAAACACTGAAAAGTAATTGGCCAGTTCACTTTATGAAGTTTGGATTTATATCCAGAAATAATCTCTTCTACATACATGCTCACTAGTACACACATACAGAGACATCCTAAACACATGCTGACACATACACAGAGAGAGAGACACACAGAGAGACAACATACATCCCATCACTATTCCCTTCTTCTTTTTCCATTCTTCTCTACATGCCTTCATAATTTAAAACCCTGGGAGAAAATCTGTAGCAAGATCTCATTGTATTAGCTACAACTTTGACTGTACCTAGAACTCTGTGGGACCTCCCTTTCACAAGGGCTATCAAATTTTCACTTTCTGGTCATGGTTTTTGCACTGTGTACTAACAAATCACAGGGTTGTTTTTTTTTTTCATTCCAAAATAGAAAGAATAGTTAATTATTTGGCTTGGAATTTACAACCAGGATTTATATGCCCATTTATGCAGAAACATTCTGTTCAAAGTTTTATTTCCAACTGCCCACAAAATTATGTCCCAGATGAGTTTAGGTTTCAGGTTTGGCTTTGCACAAATACATGATTCTATTCTAATCCTCAAGATTTTGAAAAGATTAATAGTTTTCCTGTGAGTCATACATTATATTAAACAATAAAGCAGAACCTTTGAAATAAAAGCGCTGACACAGATGAAAAACCTATTAATACATTTCTTTTAAAATTGGAACTCTTAAAACAATGTTATTTCTATTATTAGCTAAGAATTGTTGGCGTCTCCATTTCCATCGTTTTGAGAGGAAATCACTGATGAATGCTAAGGTTGCACTGAAGCAGTCTCAAAAAATAAAGGGAATGAACATACCTCACCAAAAAATGAAAACTTGGCACATGACTCTGAGAATAAACATGCATTCTAAGGTTAAAGGAGAGCAGAACAAGAGCAGTCTTCCTTAAAATATCAAACTTATACCATTAGTAGCTTCAGTGTGACCATAAAACAAATATAGCTTATATACTTATACTGTATGTAAAGTAACGTTGTTCCTGGGATCAACTTTGCTGAGGATAATATCATATTTAAAGTAGTGCTATGCTAGAACATTTCTTCTTTATTTGGTCCAAACTTGCTCTTCTATAACATGGAAAAGAAATCAGTTTTGAAATTCTCCCAAGCAGGATGCAGAATTCCTACAATCATCTTAATAAGGAAGTAGAACCTTGTGTTTTATGATGGCATCACTCTGCAGACACCCTATTTCCTGTACACACACACACACACCAATTAAATTCCAAGTGAAGAAATCATGAGGGAAAGTTTCTTAATTATGGTGCTTTCTTTTAGATCAGGAAATAGAAGCAACCGGGAAAGTTGCAGAGGGGTGGAGAAATGTGAAATTGGTACAAGAGCAATGAATAATAATTAAAATCAAGATACAAATAAATGTAAAATTTAAATATATTGTTAAACAATTCCCCCCAATCAAAAAAAAGGAGAGGGGAAAGAAGAGGGAAAGGGGAAGGAGAGAGCCCAGTTTGTAAGGGAGGAAATTTTTCCCAAAACTGATTATTAATTTGAAGAACTTCCAACATGTTTCTGTGTGAGGATTTCCTTTATTTGAAGTGGCACCATGTTAAAACTCCAAAAATCATTACTAGCAACCATTAGAACAACTGATTAGAGCATGCAAGGCTACCTGTATTCACAACTTCCCTGATCCAATAAGATACCCTATATTCCTGTTCAATGGATTGTAAAATTCTAAACAAGTATGTGCAAAGATGACCTCCTTGGTTTTCTTGTTGGTGGGGGAATGTGCTCTCTTTCCTTGTATCAGTGTAGGATCACCTGATCTCCACAAACGATAAATTAATCTTTATAATTTATATGCAGGGCAAGAGAAAGATGCATTTGAAAGACATGTCTTTCTTTTGACACTTTCTTAAAACTGTCATAATAGATGCTCTTGCGTGGGATGGGTGATTCGTTTGGACAAGTTTGAAGGGGAAAGAAAGGAATCATAGAACTCATTCCCCAACATTTCAATGCAAAGGTCTCCTTTCTAAGGAAACATCCAGATGCAGCAGCATAGATTCAGTTTTAAAACTTTCCAAGAAACCTAAGTGAAACACTAAACCTATAACTTTAAATTCTTCCACTTCCCCCTCCCTAAAAAGGTAAAGATTCTAACAAGCTCTGTTACAACTCTTAGTAACTAACTAAATAAATACACGTATGCAGTTTTCCTGGTTAAAAAAAATGGCATGATTTCCCTTCACCTTCTTCCAAGATGGTTTTGCAGCCTCTCTAGACTGTGATGCTAGTGTGAATTACAGGGGACTTTTAACTATTCCTTCTCATTTTATAGTTGTGATGACATCACCAACATTTCCCTGTGTCTTCCATTTACATATCATGAAAGGAACCATTCATTTCAAAGTATGCTTCCTTTGGCAAGACAAATTGAAGACTCCTGTCTGGATTGGGATTGTAGTAGAAGCAAATTTTTCCCACCTACAGGCTAGACTAGTGTCCCAGTTCAGATAGGCTTTCCTTTTGCAGATTCATAGACTGATTAAACAGAATTACAGAGTAGCAAAATAACAGAGTTAGGAGGGAGTCGAGGATCTTCTAGTCCAGGTTTCTCAACCTTGGCAACTTTAAGATGTTTGGACTTCAACTCCCAGAATTACCCAGCCAGCACTGGCTGGGTAATTCTGGGAGTTGAAGTCCAAACATCTTAAAGTTGCCAAGGTTGAGAAACACTGTTCTAGTCCAACCCTTTGCACAAGCAAGAAACTCTACACCAGTGATAGCGAACCTTTTAGAGACCGAGTGCCCAAACTTCAAGTCTCTCTCTCTCTTGTGCACGAGTGCACATGGCACAGAGCCAAAGACCAGCTGACCGGCACAGAGGCAGGGCATCACAAAACCGGCAGCTCTGCAAGAGGTGAGATCTTCTTCTTTCATGAAAAGTTGCAATTGATTTGACTTAACTTTTTTTTAGTCCCAGTAATTTCTTATTTCCCTGCAAATGACAGCAAAAAACACAATGGAGAAACATGGTGGAGTTGAGCTGGGGTGATAGCCCTCATGCCCACAGAGAGGACTATGAGTACTACCTCTGACATGCGTGCCATAGGTTTGCCATCACTGCTCTATACTATTTCAGACAAATCGTTGTCCAGTCTCTTCTTAAAAACCTCCAACACATATCTAAACCATAAACGAATGTGTGAGCAGAAGGGATTTGTTCTCTTTTAATCCCAAACTACATCCATTTCCTGGAGCAAGAATTCTGTTTGGCTTTTAACTAGATTGCCAAGGCCATCAAGTCATTTAATGATTGTCCTATTTAGTGACTGTTAGAATGAAGTTACAATGGTGCTGAAAAAGTTTATGACCAGTCCTCACAGTTACAACTGTCATAGGATCTCTGTGATTGTATTATTGATTTTCAAGTGCATTGCAACCAACAAGCATTTACAACTGCCTCAACATGCTGTAGTCACACAATAGCCATTTGTGCTCTGCACACACAGATTCCAATAAGCAGAGTCAACAGAGAAGCCAATGGTAAAATCACAAGCTGCAGTCATATGATGCCTCACTCTATGACCTGTGGTGATTCATTTAGCAACCATGGCAGAAGTTAGATCCCAACCCTATTGCTGTCACTGGGGTCTCATTTAATGGCCATGCCACTTAGCAACAGAGTTGTGGGTTCCAATTGTCATCATTAAGTGAAGACTACCTGTATTCCTAAAACAAATGAGTTGATATGGACAAAAAATAAAACTGATTTCATTGGCTTTCATTTTCATTTACACTTCATTTAAATTAACTTTATTTATTCAATTACTCTTCAGACCTATAATGTTATTCCTTGTCAAACTGGAGGAATTTGAAGAACATACCCAATGCTTTTAATACTGTTTGTGTCTTTGAGGCTACAGGTTTTGCATCCTTATCTTAAAGAACATAACTAGTAGTTATTGACAATCTTGGGAGCCCTGATGGTACAGAATGCAGTATTGCAGGCAAACTCTGCCCACAGTCTGGAGTTTGATCCTGACAAGGCTCAACGTTGACTCAGTCTTCCATCCTTCCAAGGTTGGTAAAATGATTGTTGGGGGCAATACACTGACCTTGTAAACTACCCAGAGAGTGCTGTAAAGTACTATGGGATGGTATATAAGTCTAAGTGCTGTTGCTATTATCCTTCAATATAAAAATTAAACAAATGTCATGATTAAATCAATCAGTTAAAGTAAGAGTTAGGTTACTCTCCTTGAAATTAATAATCAAACTTTATACCATCCTTATCCTCAGTGTAGCCCCCTGCCCTCAGTTCAGTAGCTTTCACCGAAACACACTACATTGATTTGCTCCAGTGCATTTTTCCCAAGGCATTTCCTGTGAAACTCAGTTTTGTTGTCCACATTAGAGGCTATCAGCATCAGAGGGTTCCAGCATGAAAAATTGTCTGATGCAGTTTTATTATTTTTCATTAAAAAATATTTGGTTACTCGTTTACTCCTTGCTTATTTTCTGTTCTTGAAGGTGTTTCTAAGGGTATTTTAGGGAGATCTCAGACAAGAAGCTAAAAGGGACATCCACCAAGACCTCCGGGAAGCTTTCATTCTCAGACCTCTGCAGGCAGGGCACTGAACAGCCAGCTACCACATGGCATCAGCGATCAGCTGTGGCTGCTTCTTACAGTAATGAAAAGATACACACCCCATTTAGCCCTCTTCTCCAAAAAGCCCAGCCTCTCCAAGCTGTTGCTTGTTTTCAGGCTTTTGTCCCCGTGTTCAATGAATTTTGCAAGCAGTGGGCAATAGTGTTGCTGATGACAGATGAAGGTTTCTTAAGTGACTTTACCCAATTTCTTTGAATTGTTTTATAAGCCATCTGTTTTTAAATTGAGGCTATTTTTCTTTCTCCCAAGGAGAAAAGACACGATCGGCCTTTATGTTTATGCAAATAATGGCTTAGCAGCCTGTTGGTATTTGCATCTAAGAGCTGGCTTTATACTTTATATTTTATTTTTCCTTAAAGCCCTGCATGGAAAATTGGGCTTATATCATCCAGCCAAGCTTTGTTAGACATTGCTGGAAAATCCAGCCAAGCTTTCTGTTAGACATTGGTGGAAAATCCAGAAATACTTCCCAATGTAAAGTCAAAGGAAACACAAAGTTTTGTGTGTTTTATTTAACACCCTGCTTATAAAAAAGCACACTGCTGATAAGCAGAAGCTGAACCAGCCAGGTGTAATGCCAGCAGGTGTTAGCTTTTACTCCTATAGTTTTCACAAGGAGTTAAATGCAAGGTCTTTGGTATGAATTCTGGTACTCAGGTACAGCAAAGAATGGCTCTTGGTGACACTCTTGGTAAATAAAGACTAAGATCTTCATTCAATGTCTTCTTCTCCTCTATTGCTCCCCCTCTTCCCATTTGTTTTCCAGATAGTTCTATCCTCTCATTTATATACCATAACTGACTTTCCGTGCAAAGGAAATGAGTTGGATTGTTCCAAGCAGAACATTTGGGAACTTGTAGGGAATTCTGGTAAGTCAAAATGGTATCCAGAATAGACAAGAACCAAGAGAAATAAATGGGAATTTTTCTCCTCGGCAAAATGTCATGATGTCTCTAAATCAGGAGTATCAAACTGACGGCCCATGGGCCAGATACATCACACACAGGCCGCATCCACCCGAGTTCCATGAATGGGGAAAACGTTGCGAAACATCACTTGATGGCAATGTGATGCCACGAGTTCAACAGCCCTGCTCTAGATGATCAATGGTTATGACCTGAAATTGGAAAAAACAAATAAGGAAAAATTTTTCATTCAACATTCATAATAGCTATTTATCTATTCATGGTGTTGTAGATTCAACACTAAAGTATAACATTGACATGTCAAATTTTCCATCTCTCAATTTCCAAACATTAGGCATGCTCAAAAGTTGGGCTATGCCTTGGGGATTGTAAAGATATTTTTGTTACTCTATCATAATTTAGATTTGCTTGGTAAGTGCCTACATCAATATCAAAAACCTTTTTAACATTTTGTTTGTTTCATTTAGGGTCACCTTAATTTTTACTATATTCAAACATTAATATTTTAATCTATTTTACTTTTAACATTCTTCTTTTTGTATCACTGTAATTCTTTCCCACAAAAAAATTAATCACAGAATCTGAGCATGCTCATTTGTAATTATTGCTATATGTAAAGCAACATAGTTGCACTTTAACATTAGTGTTGCTGTATCAGAAAGAAGAAAAACAAGGATGATCAGTTTATGTTCTAGCATTTAAAGGATCACATTTTATTTTCTTATTAGCAGAAATATTGGGGGGGGGGATAGTTTCCCAACCATATTCCTTTTCCTGGAAAATTCTCAAATAGAAAAAGAAATGAAAGGACGGGAAACAAATTCTTGGAATATTTCAAAATGCTGGGTTATTTTGACTGGTTATAAAAGCAGATTCTCCCTGCTCTTCCAAGTAATAGCTACAACTGAGAAACAAAGAAAAAAAACAGTTATTGGAAAATTCAACCAGATTATGTTCTCTCATTGTACACAGTATTTCTATAAATCAATATTACTGATGTTCGCAACTAGTGATTAAATTGTCCCAAATATGCTTTTTCAAGTAACTAGACTTGAAGACCTTTTGCTTCTTATCCAGTTTCTTCGAGTTCTGACAGCTTCTTGGATGAGAAGAGAAACATTTTCAAGGAAAAACAAAGGAAATACAGTTGCCTTTTGAAAAAGCACCTTTGGGACAACCATAACCTGGATGACTAAGAATCTCTCTTATAGCCGAAAACCCGGTCCAAATTGGTGAAAGAAAACTCAAGAAACCGGGTCCGTTTGGATGACCGTGAGGGGTCCCATTTTATTCAAGCCGCGAGTAAAACTCACGATACTGGCTGTCAATCAAGCAGTGAGGGAAGAGAAGGGGAGCTTACGGGAAGCCGCAGCTTTTTATATTTGCCACAACTTCAAAATCCTGCGCTTCCCATTGGCCGGTGGGCCAGCCAATGGGCATCGATGTCCTGACAGCCAATTGGCTGCTGCTGCAACTGAGGCTGTTGGGCCCCTGCGGCAGGGAAGTTCTCCGGAGTGGCCTCAGGTTGGTGACGCATGGCGCGGTCAGTGTAGTTGTCCCCCCCGAGGTCCGCCTGTCCCCGCCAGGTGCCCCCTGTGTAGCCGTCCAGTTCTTGGCCTACTTGGCCATCCCCAGTGTCCATTCCAATATTCCCTGGTA
>JAEANM010018434.1:0-12643 GCA_017656035.1 Myanophis thanlyinensis | reverse complement strand
TACATACATATATATGAAAGATGCTGAGAATTGTATCAATATTTATAGTATCTGTATTTAACCTGCATGTGAAAAAATTCTAAATTCTAATTCAATGGCATTAAGAGCTTTTTAGGCCCTAAGTCTTTGGGGATCCTCATTTCAATAATATCTAGATACTAACTTATTGTCAGGCACAAGCAACTCATGAGTAGGCCCAAGTAGATAATTTCACCTGTGCTACAAGAATCTCACCAGGCTGTTTGCCTTCCCTTGGGACATGGCAGTTATAGGCGTATGGGTTTGACCTCAGATGTTTCCTCCCCTAAACCAACCTTAAGCTGGAATATCTCTTTACTCCCCCTAGAAGGGCCACCTTTCCTTCAGTCGGTGATTCCACGCAGTTATAAAGGTATTCTCTGAACTCTGTATTTCTCAAGGAAAATGTCACAATGTATGTATTTTGAATATATATGCAAAGTAAAGCAATAACAAACATATCTAATTTTAGGGCATACAGCTTAAAAAAACATTTTTGGTCCGTGAAATTTTGTCAGCCCTAGACATTATGTCTGTTCTGCCCAGTAGATAATGCAGACATGGCACTAGTCGTATTTGATAAAATGTAGGTCTCAAGTCTTACTGTGTAGAAGATCATTGGCTTGAAAATAGCACTGTCTCCTCTTGTTGTTTGCAGGTGATGCAGATAAAACTTCATATCGTTGCTTTGGTTGCTCAAAAGGGAACCTTTTCCAAAACATCTGCACAAATTGTCCTGGATGGCCTTGTGGATAAGATTGGTGATGTGAAATGTGGGAGCAACGCCAAAGAAGCATTAACAGCAATAGCAGAAGCCTGTCAGCTGCCTTGGACTGCTGAGCAGGTACAGATATTGTTTTTCATAAATATAATACGTTCAAAGAAAAATTATTATCACACAAACTATTGCTTACTTATATCAGTTGCAAATAGTCTGTTTTCGTTTTAGGTTATGTCCCTGGCGTTTTCCCAGAAGAATCCAAAGAACCAATCAGAAACTTTAAACTGGCTCTCAAATGCAATTAAAGAGTTTGGGTTTACTGGGTAAGTCTCAAAATTAGAGTAGCATGTTGCTTACATATATACATGCTTTTTACTAAATAACTGTGACCTAAAAGATGTATTAGCACACAGAGAATGTAAATAAGCCATCGTACTAACTAATCCACATTATTTGTATATTTTTAGATGAGATAAATGAATTACTGTATTTTTCAGTGTATAAAATGTACCTTTCACCTTTCACCTTCCCCCCAAAAGTGGGTGAAAGTGTGTGTGTGTCTTATACAGTGAATGTTGTCGAAGCCCTGCCCACCTGCCGACCATTTTTTGACCCGGCCAAAAAACAAGCTGAAAATCGGCCACGCAGAGGTGGTGATAGGTAGTTATAGGCTGCAGTGATCCTCGCAGCCTGGAATATCTGATCATTGGTAGAGGCAGATTTTTTTCTTGTTTTCCTCCCCGAAAGCTAGGTGCTTCTTATACTACAGAGCATCTTATACACTAAAAATAAGGTAATATGTTTGTTACAGCAGTTATATACATGTGTGAACCAAACTCTTTCTCATTATTGTACTAGTTTTTTACTGTCTGGTACTCTTCCCCCCCCCCCCCCCATCCCAATGTAGTTTCTTTTTTGTTTGTATACAATGTAGTTAGAATTTAGAATCTATTGACAATAAAGAATTGAATTGAATTGAGTTGGTTTAATGTAGCCCCCAGACTCCATTACCATAGCTTCTGGATTGCTGAATCTGACAACAAATTGCTACATTCCAATAGAGATTTTAAAAAAGGAATATAAAATGCTTTTATCGTTTTGAATATACTTTGCATACCTTAAAAGTTCAAACCCGCATTATAGAAATTCCCAACAGATTTTTTAAGAGGAATAAAATATTATTGTGTCCTCTTGCATGATGTGAGAGAAATTTCCTTCTTTCCCCAAGATCCCTGGAAATACTAGAAAAACATGCAGAGCTGGATGCAAAGTATTAATGGGTCATTTCTTTAAGAAATGCATTTTCTAAGATGTAAGATGTGTTCTATTCTTTTGCGAAGCAGTTCCATCATAGCCAGTACTATTAGCTCACATTTAAATTTCATAACTTTTTGACAAAGTGGTTGAGAATGATTATGAAATGGTCATATTTTTCACTGCTCTATATACTTTTATGCTCTCTTTGGCTAATCTTTATTGTCTTCTCTCTCAGATTGAACGTGAAGGCATTTATCAGCAATGTTAGAACAGCTCTTGGAGCTACAAATCCCGTGAGTATGTTTTTTCCCTTCAAATTAAAATTCTTTCACTGTCTGAATAGTGAGCTTAAACATTTCCATTTCCTATTTAATAGGCTGTGAGGACATCCGCCATAACCTTACTAGGCGTCATGTTTCTGTATGTTGGTCCCCCTTTACGAATGTTCTTTGAGGATGAGAAACCTGCTCTTCTTTCTCAAATAGATGCAGAGTTTGAAAAAGTAAGTTTTCTTTGAAATGCTGAAACATTTATTGCTTGGATGATCATTTCGACTGACTCCAGTATCTTTCTTACTATTACTAATAACACAATGAAGTAAATGAGTCATCTGCTAAGATAGTCTTAGAAGATCATATTGACTGATGACTGATTGATGATGAGTTCTAATGTTTCGGATGGAAATGTTTATCAAACTACTGTATTATTAATATGAGTATTAATTCTTCAAGACTACTGTAAAATTAACTGTTTGATTGGTGATAGAAGCTAAGTATTTGGATAGTATACTAAACAAGCAGCATGTTCAGTGATGTATCACAGAATGTCATGGCTTATACAGATAGTCCTTGATGTACGACATTTCATTTAGCGACGGTTCAAAGTTACAATGACACTGAAAAAAATGACATGATTGTTTTTCACTCTTCCGACTATTGCGGTATCCCCATGATCATCGGATCAAAATTTAGATGCTTGGCAACTAGTTCATACTTATGACGGTTGCAGTGTCCTAGGATCGTGTGATCAGCTTTTTCGACCTTCTGACAAGCAAAGTCAATGGGGAAGCTAGATTTACTTAACAACTGCATTACTAATTTAACAACTGCAGTGATTCACTTAACAAATGTGGCAAACAAGTCATAAAATGGGGCAAAACTCACATAACAAATTTTCTCACTTAGCAACATACATTTTGGGCTCAATTATGGTCGTAAGCCAAAGACTATCTGTATCTCATCTGATCCTTCCATTTTGAGCATTACTTGCATGATTTTAATTAGCACAACATAATGTTGTACAATCATATGAGTTAAAGTGACAAATGCTCCCTATCAATATAATAATGCAAAGTGATTTGGTTTGTATATGTGTTTCAGGTGCAAGGACAAACACCACCTGCTGCAACTCGAGGCAGTACAAGGCACAATATTGGCAGTGATGATGGTGAGGAAGGAGAAGAACAGGAGGAGTCAGGGAATGATGTTGTGGACCTCTTGCCTAGAGCTGATATCAGGTTTTTATACTTCGTTTCTATTCGATTTGTTTTTATGCTGCTTTTTATTGAAATCCAAAGCAGGAATTGATTGAGTGGTTGTTTGGTTGGTTGACTGATTGTGTGCTGTCAAATCATTATTGGCTCCTACGACTACCAATAGACTTTCTCCATGATAATTTGTCCCTAAGCTGGTATTTTATAGGTCTTCCAATGATGCGCTCATCACCAATGTAAATGAGTCCATCCATCTTGCTGCTTGGCTTCCTCTTTCACTTTTCCTAACCTTGAAGTCTTCTTCAGAGATCTAGATCTTTGCGTTATATGTTCGAAACAAGATAGTTTAAGTCTTGGTGGTTGCTCAACCAAATGGTAACAGGCATGTTTCTTGACTGCTTGTTCCTTTAATATTATTGCCAATTTTAAAGCTGGTTCTATCTATTGCCAGTTTGGTCGTCTTTAAATTTTAGTCCCATTTTTCACTACGCTCTTTACTGTTATTACTAGAGCTTTGCATTTTCAGTTGTCAGGATAGTGTCATCAACATAGCACACATTATTATTGTTATTTCTTCCATTTAAAATCATGCTCATTTTCTTCCATTCAAGCTTTTCCTAATATATATTCAGCATATGAGTTGAATAAATACTGTAAATAGAAAAGACTCCTTTTCCAACTTGGAATCAAATCTATTTCATCTTGTTTCATCTTTACCTGTACAATGGCTTCCTGACTTACATGAGCCTCAGTGGCACAGTGGTTAGAGTGCAGTACTGCAGGCTACTTCTGCTGACTGCCTGCACTTTGGCAGTTCAAATCTCACCAGGCTCAAGGTTGACTCAGCCTTCCATCCTTCCAAGGTGGGTAAAATGAGGACCCAAATTGTTGTGGGCAATATGCTAACTCTGAAAACTGCTTAGAGAGGCTGTAAAGCAGTATATAAGTCTAAGTGCGATTGCTGTACATAGGCTTCTTATATTCTGGGATACCCATTTTTCTGAGACATTCCACAATCAGTGAAGCACATGCTCACTTATTTCCAATATTTTTGGAATTTCTTAATTATACAGAGTGCATCAGCAATAACATCTCATGTTCCTCAGCCCCTTTTAAAGCCAGCTTAAACATCTGGGTGCCTTTTTTTCCATGTAGAGTTCATAATCTGTTTTGGGTCATCCTAAGTATTATTTTTCATGTGAAATCTAGCATATTGTATGATAGTTTGCTCATTCAGTTAAATCTCCCTTTGTTGGTCATTGGAATGTAGCTTGACTTCTTCCAATCAATTGGCCAATGTATCATTCTCCAGATTTGCTTGAATAGTTTGGATAGAACCATTATTGATTCTTCTTGCTTCCCATACTTCTGTGGATATTCTATCAGTTCCTATAACTTTCCAACTCGGAACTGAGCAGAGTATTGATCTAACTTCATCTTCTTGAACTAGAGACTCTTACAAGAAGGGAATATTTTTGACGGCATCTTGGATTTGACATGTCTACTACATAGTATTTCAGTTTCCCCCTTCCATTTTTGCTTGATTTCTTTTGAATCAATCCATCTACAGGTAGTTCTCAATTGAAAACAGTTCATTTAGTGACAAAGTTACAACGGCATTGAAAGAAGTGTCTTGCGCCCATTTTTCACACTTATGACCATTGCAGCATCCGCATGGTCATGTAATCAAAATTCAGACGCTTGGCAATTGACTCATATTTATGACAGCTGCAGTATTCCAGGCTCATATTATCTCTTTTGTGACCTTCTGACAAGCAGAGTCAATGAGGAAGCCAGAGTCACTTAACAGTAGTTTGGCTGATTTAACAACTATAGTGATTCCCTTCACAACTACAACAAGAAAGTTTGTAAAATGAGGCAAACTCATTTAACTGATGTTTTACTTAGCAATAGAAATGTTGAACTCAGTAAGTCAAGGACTACCTGTATTGGCATTGCTTAGCATATAAATTTAAGGTTTCTTAAGCCATACAATCCAGTGAGGCAGCACAAGACTTGCGGATAGAGACAAAGCAGGAATACTAAATTTATGAAATATAATCTGAATATAAAATAATGCAATATAAAATAATATTTTGTTCATTTAATAATTTATATGCCCCTCCCCAATTGCCCTCCCCATCTTAAACACAAAGTCTGGGCCTCTTATATATAAAAGAAATTTGTAATTAAAAGAACAGTAAATCCTATGAAATATAACATGTGTAAAATTGTAGAACATCTTGAAATAGCGTAAGACGATAACAAAGCAGAACAGAAGGCAGATTTAACCAATAAATGCACGCTAATCTGGTATTTAAAGCGTATCAGTGTCAACTATAAGGAAATGGGGAGAAAACTTGTCAGCTGGAGGATTTGTATGAGGATTGCTCTTGCTGCCTAATAAATCACTGACAAACATGGAGATCTAAGAGGGCATCACCACTGCATTTTAAAAGGCAGACAGCAACTGTGCTTTATAAGTTAGGTATGTTAAGGACAATTTCTCCATATGTAAACTCTTAATTGTTAACCTATAACATATTTTATAATTTGCATTTTCTGTCTTGACCGTTGCCGCATAAGATGCTTATAGTTTGCTCCTTCTTGTTTAAAGAAAACTGATGATGAGCTGTTGGGGTTTTTCTCTCCACATACACCCTCCCCCCTCACTTTTACAGTGATAAGATCACATCTGAGCTGATATCTAAGATTGGTGATAAAAACTGGAAAATCCGAAAGGAGGGTCTGGATGAAGTAACCAGTATTGTCAATGAAGCCAAATTCATACAGCCAAATATAGGTGAACTTGCACCTGCCTTGAAGAGTCGTCTCAATGATTCCAATAAAATCCTGGTATGCTTAAAATGAGTAACAAATTTGTTACAGTCCGTCATCTTCCCATCCTTTATATTCCAGCTTAATTTAGATTTTATAAACAGAAGCGAAATGAAAATGTTACTAAGCATTACTGCCATTTAATTTATTTTATGTAATAAAATATTTTTACAATTGCTAGCTTGTCTGTTGCTGCATCTCGTTCTCGTGGGGAAAATGGTACTGTATTCAATGAACATCAGAGAGGTTACTGTAAAGGAAATGCATTCTCCCATAATATGCAGAAGAACACAGTTGAGCTTTGTTTAATCTATTTGTAGCACATTCACCAAAGCACAGCTGGGGAGATTGCGTAACTTCCTCTTAATGGTGCTTCTGTTTCTCATGAAAGCCTAGTATAGAGAAACAAAACCTTGTGATTTAAATCGAATTGGAATTTAATTTGAGGTTGTAGGTAAATGTTCAGACATGGTTTATATCTTTTCACATGTAATGCAATATAAACTCCTTTATGATAGATGATGATAATAATTTATTAACTTTATATACTCCCTGAGCTCCAGTGTGTATGGCCAATAGATGTTATTTGAAAGAAAAGTTAGCAAATTTAATCGTTTTTAAAATGAGTTTGGAATGTTATTCTAATTTAGTTTTAGGTAATTGGCTTCTCTATTTTTCTTGCATTGTCCTAAAATTCCTGTGTATGCATTTATGCGGCAAAATACAACTTTTTTGCCTAGAATTGTTTCTTAATAATAACTTTAATTAGTTTTTATTAGATTATAGTAGGCAGAGAGGCCACAAGGATACTGCAGATTTTCTTTAGAAGTTTATGTCGATTGAGAATTTTGGAGGTATTTTAAAACAAATACATAACCTTATGTGAAATACAGTGCCAGTATTTTTCCCCTTACAGGTAGTCCTCCACTTACGATCATTCGTTCAGCAATTGTTCAAAATTATGGCAGTGCTGAACATAAGGACTTATGACCTGTACTTGAAGTTACAGCTATTGTAACACTCTATGGTCACGTAATCAGAATTCAAGTGCTTGGCAATCCCCTCGTCCTTACAGCTGACCACGAAAACACTGCAACTGTCTCAACCTGCTTGTCTTTCCCCATTCTGTCCTGCTGGGTCTACATCTCACCAGGCTGGGTTCACACAAGCTTTGGGCCTGCATCCTGCTCTGCTGGGTCCGATATACTCTTGAGCTCCTCCACCCTGTCATACCTTGCTCCGCTCACCTCTTCCAAAGAGCGCCTTTCCAAGAGCGCCCAGCTGATATACGATACATGTCCTTCCTGCTGGGGCCACCTTAGGCTATTCTGGAAGCAATCAACATTTGCAATCTCAAATCAATCCTTCTGTGAGATCATGAGAATGGCAGCTACTTCTGGGAGGCCCACTCCCTGAGGCGCACCCCAGGCTGTGCTTAACAACCACATAGTCACTTAATAACTGCAAGAGAAAAAGCTGTAATTGTGTTCATTAAGCAAGACAGTCATGTAGGCATCTTGCTTAATGATTGCAATGACTTAGGACCATAATTCTGGGCTTGATTGTGGTCGTAAGTCGAGGACTACCTATACAACAGAGGAAGCCGGAGATTTCAAAAAGTTTTGCTCACCTGTTTTGAAAACTGTTGAATGTAGCATCTATCTATGTTAATTTACCATGTTTCCTCCAAATTCAATTGTTTGAAGTGCTTGTGGCAGCTTATTACATTTGATTGGATTAAGGTAGAAGTTGATACTGTTGCTTTGTTTTGTTTTTTTAAATTGAAAGCTCTCAAGATTATTAGGTATATTCATGCTCTTTTGCCTTCCACTTAGGTACAACAAACACTGACCATCCTTCAGCAACTGGCCACTGCTATGGGCCCAAATATAAAGCAACATGTGAAAAATTTGGGGATTCCTATCATCACAATTCTTGGAGACAGTAAGGTAAGATTGGCGTACTGTTTTGATGGTACTCTTTGCGAGTATATCATCCATCATAGACATTCCCAGCTCTCATCTCCCAAGCATATGTGACCAAAAGATGATGACAGTTTTAGTTTCTCATTGAGAAAGTTGAATTTGAAGAAAATCAGACGCTGGATGGACATCTGGAAGAAAAGTGCTGGCTATGTATTTGCTTGGAAATCCTGAATTTAAGGGCTTGACTTTAGAAGTCCCTTCCCAGTTCCTTTATTTTGAATGTTTCATAACTTAATATTAGTTCACCTTCTGTTGAATTTACTTGTTGCTGAGTGATAAAATAGGCCAAATAAAACATTTAATTCTGCTGAAGATGAAAATTGCCCATATGTGATGTCCTAACTTCAGAAATGGGCAATAAGGTGTAATCATTAATATATCTTATTGGGGTCTCAGTAGAAATTTGAAGGAAAGCAAATGCCTTTCTATTTGAAAATGACAAAATGCAGGTAGAAATATGGATTCAGATAAGCCTTTGAATTTACATCTAACCTACTGCCTATTTCCGGGGTATAAAGGAAAGTGGTTTGAAAGATCTGTTTCCTCAGCATATGCACCTTCTTGAACTTAACACATATATTTCTTGTGTTTTATTAAATTGGCACTTCAGAGATTCAATGGAAGATCCTCTCTTTAAGGTGTTAAACTCTGATTATTTCACAGTAATGAATATAAATGATTGATGGATGGAGAGAGAGAGAGGCAAGAACCTTATCTGGTTGACTTTTTCAGTTTTCTGGAACATACATAAGTTTGTGTATTCATGCACATATATATTATATCTTATTTTCCCCTTTCCAGAACAATGTACGGGCAGCATCCTTAGCAACAGTAAATGCCTGGACCGAACAGACAGGCATGAAAGAATGGTTGGAAGGGGAGGATTTGTCAGAAGAACTCAAGAAAGAGAATCCTTTTCTAAGGCAAGAGGTGAGGATTTTAGTCATGGCAGTTGGTTTGCTTTTGTACTATTATCTTGGAAGAAGTATCAATTCAGTAGAGATATGCAAAACAGTCCATGCACGATATACAATATTTCAACTCATCTCTCCATGATCCAAAATGTGGCAGCTCTCTGAGTAGAAGTGGTTCTGAGAAGAGCAGGAAAAAAACAAAGATCTTGGTAAATGGGTGTTTTGTGGCAAACTGCATCCATTGTGGCAGGTGGTTTTGAATAGATTATTAACATTAGTGAAAAATAATAACATTCTAAAAGAGAATCCAAGACTTAAAAGGTGATTATAATAATGTGTTTTGTTGTTGGAAGAAGTATATTAATCAGTTTCCGCATCCATTTGCTTAGTTATTGTCCTAATACTGTAAGAGAAATAGCATTAACTGACCAGAAATGGATCAAATCTTTATCTATAGGTTATTTTCTCCTCATTGTCTCTGTCAAATCTTTCCTAAAATTCCTCCCCTAAAAAGTGTTTTATTGTACAAAAACGAAAGAAAAGGGGGGTGGGTGGAGGAGGGAAGCAACATGTTTCTATTTGTTCTCCCTAGTAGCCTGCTCTTTGTGGTATTTGTTAGTCGGCTATTGCTCCCTTCCATTCATTTGATTTTCCAGATCAATTATTAGTAGATATCTAATTTTTAATACACCAGTTTAATTGGCTGTGGACCCAAAATGCCACCATTTTTAAATTATTCATATGTAAATTTGCCTAATCTTTACTTAGAATACAGTGTGTTCCTTTCTAATCATCTTTCCTAACTTTAGCTTTTAGGTTGGCTTGCTGAGAAGTTGCCCACTCTCCGAACTGTTCCATCAGACTTAGTTTTATGTGTTCCTCATCTGTACTCCTGCCTGGAGGATCGAAATGGAGATGTCCGTAAAAAGGCACAGGATGCTCTTCCATTCTTTATGATGCATCTGGGTTTTGAGAAGATGGCCAAAGCCACTGGCAAATTGAAGGTACAGAAAACACCAATAAATGGATTGATTGTTGTCACTAGGTTCTTTATCTGGAATTTTTATCTTTGTAAGCCACTCAGAGGCATTGAAATTGAATTGGATGGCCATGTAAATATTCTTAAATAAAAAATCAATTAAAAAAATTCTGAGGGAACAGAGTCAAACAGCTAATGGAATATAAATAGTGGCAAGGACAGAAGGTATATAGACATGCAAGTAATAGCATGAATGAGTTTCTGGGAAGTTAAGGACTTCAAAATAGCTTTAATTATTGGGATTTTGAAATCTAATGTAGGAAATCTAAAATGTCTGTACAGGGGTCTATATAATCTATATAAGTTTGGGTAATTTGGGATGGGAGCTTTTGAGCAGTTGGGCTACAACTCTGGAAGTGTTTAAGGCCATCTGTTGATATGACAGAACTTTGGTAACATGACTTTGAACCATTTTTAAAAGTAGTTCAAATATATCTTAGAAGGCTGAAGAGACAAAAATGGTATCCAAAGTAGCCATTTTGCCACATAATTCACTGCAATGTGATTTCAGGATGGTGGGAAACAACCTGTGGACCATGGGTTGCCCATTCCTGCTGTAAGTAGCCATCATTCCTCTGCACTATGCGCTGACAATCCGGGAACTGTTTACAAAAATCAATTTCTGTTTAAAGACCTGGAAAGGAAAAGAAAGTTTGGCTTGTAGTCATTTGATTAAATGACTTAAACATAGAGACCTAAGCACTCTTTTTTTTTTTTCTGTAGCCAGCTTCGAAAGATCAAGTACTGGCCATGCTTGAAAAAGCTAAAGCCAATATGCCTGCCAAACCTGCTCCACCAAGTAAGACATCCAGAGTAGGGGGAGCAGCTCCAGCCAAATCTCAAGCTGCATCAGGTAATCTTTCTACTGTTGTCCTATTGGAGAGAATGCCAGTTTTAAGGAGGATTAAAACCATGAGACACTGCAATCATCATAAATATGAGTCTGTTGCCAAGCATCTGAATTTTGATCACATGACCACGGGGCTGTTGCAACAGTCATAAGTGTGAAAAATGATTGTAAGTCATTTTTTTCAATTCCATTGTAATGTCAGCCACTAAATAAACTTTTATTTAGGGCATTGTTCCATGTGAATGGCCAGCAAGCACACATGCACGCACACAGCTCCATTTTCACAAGCATTCTGCATCTGCCACTCATGCAAGTGGAGCGCAAGTGCTCGCTCACTGTTCACGCGAATGATGCGCATGCTCACCGGCCATTTCCGTAGCTTGGTTGTAATCCCCTCAGAACCCACAGGTTGGGAATCCTTAGTTTAAAGTATATCTTGAGAAGTATAGCATGTTTTTTAAACTGGCAGAAGGAGGATTGATCCCAAATCTATATAGTGTAAACTATTGAATTATTCCTTAGGTTCCAATGAAGATTATTTATCTAGCACAACGGAGACTAAACCTGATGCCAAAAAAGCCAGAACAGGAGGAAGTGCCCCTAAAACCAAGGTAAATTACAACAGTGGGTCCTGGTTTACTTGGCTTTGCAGCCATTGGTAGGAGATTTCTAACTTTGGGGTAGCACTAGTCCCAAGAATTCCTGCCCCCATTCATATTCCAGCAGGCATTGCTTCTGAGGCAATGCCTAACTATCTAGACAGGACCAGTGAAGAAATGAGACTTTGACATGGAAGACAGGTTGGAAGGTTATTTGAGGGAGAGAAGAAGTAGGACTAAATCCTGTCAGGCAATGAGTGGCAAGGACCACAAGCAGGCAACCTCTCTTTACTTGGCAAAGAAAGATTTGCCAAAGACCTTTTAGGCAAGGAGGGAAAAGAGAAAGGAAATTTTCTGTCTGTCTAATCTGTCTCTCTATCTAGCTGTCTTATCCATCTGCCTGCCTACCTGACACATTTTTTGAATTGCCCATCTCCTTCACATTTCTGTCATCTAATGACGGAAAATGAAGACCAGGATTTGGACAGCAGTTCTTAGTGGAATGGCTTTCCTGGATGATATCAGCCTAGATACATTATTGCATATCAGTCCAGAAATAACATCAGATAGAGCCCTGATTGTGAAAAGTACTACTAGCTATGTGGCAGAATGAAATGATCACATCACAATTCTATTTTGCAACTCATTCTGTTTCATAGTAAAGCTTTATTTAAGAAATTTTTGTTTTGTGGTATATTGTAATATTTTTTTTTTCATTCTTGACTCACTAGAGATTTTTGTGTCAATGTATATAAAAGCTTCATGTTGCAGAAATAATCCTTGTGAAACACTCATGGCAATTGGAGTCTGAGCCTCTTGGTCTTCATTAAGAGGAAATTTGATGGCCTAACTCGGGTGGGCAATTACGGCTCCTTCATGACTCGTGGACTTCAACTCCCAGAATTCCTGAGCTGGCATGGCCAGCTCAGG
>JAEANM010018433.1:0-12643 GCA_017656035.1 Myanophis thanlyinensis | reverse complement strand
TTTATTCCATGTAGAAGTTTCCAACCAACCACAACCTCGCATTTTTTCTCAAAATATGACACTATGACTTCATGGCCCTGCTACTGTACAAGACTGCAAGATCTGACTGGCCAGCACATGACTCAGGGGTGGGAATCTAAAGTCTGAGACTTTCACAGTGAGAAAAGCTTTGAAACTACCTGAATATGCTCTTCCCCTTCTCCTTTACAGTAAGCAAGAGTGAAAAACAAGCAAATTGGATCAGAAACCTGCTAAACCTTCTAAACTTGTAGAATTTTCTTCATATGAAGAAAATATCAATGTGTTACTAAATTCCTTGAAATAACAATGGTCTTCTGCATGGCTACTACATCGACTCCATAAAATGCTTCTAGCATCAAGCCATTCAATCATATCTCCCAAAAGCATCTGAATTAGAAATTTTTGTTTGAAAGAATCCACCAGATATCAAGCTCTATCTGCCAGATTGCCTTGCAGTCAGATGACTTGTTGCTTGGTCCCTGTCTTTCACAGTTGCTAGAGGGCTGGTCTGTATTACAGTTCTCGTCACTGTCTGCCTATTAGTCTGACCATAGTCTGACCAAATTCCTGTCTGTCTATTAGTTTGACTCTGAGACAATCTGTGTTACATGGATTCCAGTAGTCTCTTTTTCACCATCTATCTTTCTTATCATCGGGTCATCTTTCAATCTCTTTTAATGTATAAGCCATGTTGCACTTTGGACACACAACAACCATCCTCAAGCACATCTTCCAAATGTGTTGGACATCAGTCTTCTGTACTCCTAACTCACGTAAGAATCCAATACATTCAGAAATTGTCAACTTGGGGATGCCTGTAAATAAATACCAGCAATGTGAAGATAAAACAGCATCTTAATAGTCTGTTAAGTGGTTGAGCTAAATCCAATTATCTGGAATCTTAAAGGAAGGGCTGGTTCATTAATGGGACTACTATTATCTACATAATTATCACTCCCAACCTGAAATAAATGATGACAAGAGGAAGAAACATCTTTTTATGATAGAAAACTCACCATTTTCTATTTGGAATGAAAACTGTCTTTGTTGTCGATCCACCTAGCTATGATAGTTTGGACAGATAATTTGCAAATGGTAGATACCTTATTGGTCGAAAGAGATTGACAAACAGTACTGACAACTATATTGTTGTATACTGCGCATGCGCGACCGGAGTCCTCACACTGGTCCGCCATCTTGAACGGACGACCCGACAGCCGATTGGCTGTCAGGACGTTGATGCCCATTGGCTGGCCCACCAGCCAATGGGAAGCGCAGGAATTTGAAGTCGCGGCAAATATAAAAAGCCGCGGCTTCCCTTGAGTTTTGCTTCTTGACTGACAGGATCCGCATCGTGAGTTTTACTCGCGGTTTGAATAAAATGGGATCCCTCGCAGTCATCCAAACGGACTCGGTTTCTTGAGTTTTCTTTCACCGATTTGGACCGGGTTTTTGGCTACAACATATATTAACTGCAATAGACGTGTCATTCTACATCTTAGCAATAGCACTTAAACTTACCGTATATACTGACCCATGGTGCTTAGAGCACTCTCTAAGTGGTTTACAAAAGCTTATTGACCCTATGCCTCTGGCTCCTCATTTTATCAACTTCAGAAGGATGGATATCAACCTTGAGATGGTGAGGATCAAACATTTGGCAATGGGCAGAATTAATCTGCAATACTGTATTCTAAGCCCTTGGGCTACTACGGCTTTTAGAACGGAAAAGATATGGAACAGCAATAAAATATATATCTGAATATGAACCATTTTTGTTAAATAGCTTAGAAAGCCCTTCTAACACTCAAAAACTCTTAAGATCACAATAAAAATAACATTTAACAAGAACAGCAGAACAATCACTAAAATAGATGTTCAGACTTGAGATTTTTGTTCTTAAATGACATTTACAAGTCTGGGCAGGCAGTCAAAATAACAGCAGAGCTTCACAAAGGAAAAATAAGGAGGGCTCGCATAAATCGCACTGCCTGAGTGGCATGATATTCCAAAATATAGCATGGCACGCGATGGAGGCTGAAATGTGTGTGTTAAGGAGCAGTAACAATAGTGGGCTTTTAACAAAGAAGTATGAATTCTTCTCCCTGCCTCCACTCTTTAATGGAAATGGCCCCAGCTTTTCATATCATGGTCATCTTTTAAATGTCTACCTTTGAAGGACACTGCCACCTAACAAATTATCTAATAAGATTGTCAAACAAATGTAAATATCTGAAGAAAAAGCCCTGTATTTAAAGAGTCAGCCCTGATAAAAGCTGACTGTACATTCCTTTGTTGTTAGTCAGGCAGCTGCTTTCCTTAACCAATCATCATTTTTGGATCTTTTTTTTTTCATTGCTGGCCTATATACTTTTTGTATTTTATCTTTTAGGCATGCTGAAGATGTAAGGTTCTCATTAGCTAATTGCAACCAACTTCATCTTCTCTTTTTCTAATCCTGAGCTTTCCCTTTAGTCCCTGTTCAGGCAAAAGAACACATCAAAGCACATCAAAACAGGCTAGCGATTATTGTTTCACATAATTTGATGCAAATCTGATTGCTTTCTGTACCACTGTTTGTTCCAAAGGCCCATCTGGTTCAGATGTTAGGGAGCTGTGCTTTCAATTATAAGGCTTCTAGTTATGTAAGGCTTTCCTAGGCATGACTGGCACAGAAAACAGACTTACAAATAAGAAAGGAAATCTTAAAAGGAGACCTATAACCTTTGATACGTCAGTTTTAGCCATTTACAACTGTGAATTAAGAGCATTTTTTAATGTTTAAAGCTACATTTTTATTGTCCAGAAAAATAGTGCAATAGGAATTGGAAAAAAGAAACATGGCAGAACTAGAGAAGATGCATAAAAGAATGAAGACGTTTTGTCTTGAAAGAATGTAGGTAGGTGTGGAGACAATAGTGGATAAAATTATGCATAGTTGGGAGAAATGACTGTTTTTCTTCTTTTCTTATGAGTACCTGAACTGATCTTGCAAAACTGAACAATGAAAAATTCAACTCATGCAAAAGAAAGCCCTTCTTCACATAATACATTGTTAAAGTATAGAGTGTACCACCCTAGACACTCTATATTATACAGGATGTGAGAATTGTTGGCAACACAGATGGCTTTAAAAGAGAATTAGACATGGTAAAATCTTTTAGTCCTAGTGTCCAATATCTAGTTCATCTTGGAGTGCCAATTATAGGGGTATATGAGTAGGAAGGTGCTCATAAGCTCATTGTGCATTGCAAGAAACGTGTGTGTAAAACGACCCTATGTAAACCAACCTTCCTTCCTTCTTCTCTTTGGAATCATAAGCTGAGGCATGTAAATATAAGATGCATAGCATGTAATGTTACAACATATGAACAAACTGCATCATCTTAAAAATAGGAGGAATAAAGCCAAGGGACATTCATCTAAAAAAACCATCACTGTAGCAAAGCAAAGGTAAGGGTTCCAATCCAGAAAGGGTTTCTTAAATCAGCTTCATTGTCACCTGGTTTACTCCTGGGAGTCAAACAATTGAAAACTGCCCCATGGAAAAGTTTCTACAAGCTGAATTGTCAAGAAAGAAAAAGAAAATCTAGATTTCCTTGGATAGATTATCTTCTTATCTTCTACTACAGTGGTGTCAAACTCAAGGCTCGGGGGCCAGATCTGGCCCATGGGACTGCCCTGGAAACAGTGAAGGACTGGCCTGTGGTGCCTCTGCCAGAAAAAAATGAGCCCTTGAGACCTGTTTTTGGCTGCAATGGCCTCCTGCAACCCTCTTCTAGTGGGCACACAGCCCTCCCAAGCTCCATTTTCACTGGCAGAGGGTTGCAGGAGGTCGTTGCAGCCGAAAACAGAGCTTGGGAGCCCATTTTCTCTGGCAAAGCGTTTAGGCCACCACAGGCATCCCTGACATGAGTGATTTGACCTGGCTACGCCCCCATGGCCACACCCACTCTGGCCCACCCGAGGTCAAACACAACTCTGATGCAGCCCTCAATGAGATCGAGTTTGGCACCCCTGTTCTACTGTCTTTCCATGGTTTTCATGCCATCTGCTTCTTAGGGCCAGAGACTGGTTAGGTAGGCCTTTATCCTGTCCAAAGCAGATTCTGAGAAAACGAGGACACAGCAGTCATCATTGTCATCATCACCATCTCTGAAATTCTGTCTTCATCTTAAACTCAATCCATATTAAGCATTAACTATATGTGAACTATATGTGGGCACACATTCATTAGATGGGGCTTTACACGGAGGTGGAAGTTTAGGATTTCAGTTCAGACATTGGAACCAGCTAATCCGCTGTTTCCCCCTCTTAGGTTTTCTCAGACATGATGTACAGTATATAAACTAAAGGTTATATGAAACGTGTTAAAATTTGAACTGCTAAAACCCTGTAAATTGTGATTTTAGACAGGTCAAGTCCAAGTATTTCACTGCCTTTGGCTTTCTAAATATTTTCCACAGTTATAATATTATCAGTTGTAATATTTTCCACAGTGTTGTTTTGAATGGAGTTGCCTATTGTTACTGTGCTTTGTTTCTCTCCTAGCAGCCATTAATATAAGGAGAGAAACAAAAAAAAGCTTTATTACTAAAGCTTGCAATAAAGTTAAATTTTCAAGGAAGCTGCAACAGAACATTCAAACAGTAAGCAGCATAGTTGTTCATGAAAGCTACAGCTAATTATTTCTCTGCCACATAGAAGAAAAGTGACATCTAGAGAGCCACAACTTAGTTTTAATATGCAAGAAATATAAAAGAAGATATTTTTATTCTATAATCCATCATATAGTGTGGCTCCCATTACTCTTTGTGTTAATTTGGTGGATTATTTTCAATCTAGTATTGAGGCTGGGGAGGTAACATTAAAATTTGGAAAGTGGATATACTAAATACATGCCTGTAAGCACACAAAATACAAAATACAATTATATGGCCAAAGTAATGTATGAGAAATGTTATTGTTGATGAATATATCTAGATGAATATATCTAGATTTACTACAGCAGATGAACTACAGATTTACAACAATGCAATTGGATTAGATATAAGATTTCTAGAAGAATAGAATGGAAATACATGAGAATTTCCTTACATGAGAAATTTCTTGAGTTTATTTCAATTTTAAATCAAATTACACTAGATATAATCAATTTTATCTGCTTGTTCTCATGTTAGGTTAGAATTCAATAAAGTAGTTGGCAAGGCTATGATGATTGCTCCCCCCAAAAAAACCTAGGGTCAGATCAAGGTAATTTATATTCAGGTAATCATTACTGTAAATGATTTGAACAGTATGCTGTAAATGGTATACAAAATATAGTTGGCACAATTAAAGCTGTAATGCAGGTTATCATCAAAGCAATTAAAAGAACTATTAAACATCCAATCCACCAGTGCTATTTATCTATAATGGATTCAAAAATATAGGTTTGTATTAGTGGAAAATATACAAATAGTTTGACAATTCAAATACTCAACAGAATCAAGCAAAACAAGATAAATTCATTCCAATGGTTGCTTGTATCAGAGACATCATTTTGAGGTTATAAGCAAGAATTCACTCCTGGAAGAAATGGTCACTCAAACTCTACAGTCTGGGAAGATAGATCAGATGGAAATAAAAAGATAAATATAAGAGTTGCTGTGGACAACAGAACATCACAGGAAGATTAGTGAGATGACTTTTAGCATTGTATAATAAAGCAGTGCAAGGAATTAGTTAGACTAAATAGAAAAAAGAGGTGATAAAATCTAGCAAAATTATATAACACAAAAAGAAAGCCAATCCACAGATGACACTAAAGATTCAGTGTCATCTGTGCATTCTTTGCTTTTACAATATCCATAACTAAGTGATCTTTTAGTATTCACTATAGGGTAATGCTATAGCCATATTCCCCAATAGGTGAAGGTCAGTTAATTGCTTTATATCTGTTTAGTAACAAAGGAAAAAGATCAATATTTGTTTTCTAAGAGAGATACACAGAACAACTTATCAACTATTTTGGAAACTTTCAAAGATTCCAATTTCTGTTCAAAGAATAATTCACTTTTCCCTTATGTTTTCCATCTCAGGCTAAGGAAAAAAAATACTAAATACATTAGTTATTGTTATATATTGATTTTGGAATGCCTAACAGTTTGTATTATGTTATATCAGTATAGCTACAGTTTGAATTGGAACTTGTGAGGTCCACCCCTTTGTGCTTTCCATCTCTGGATCTATCACCAGAAGAGATAAGGTTTTCCTCCTTTTTTTTTTTTTCAATTGTACAAGGTCAATTAAAACTATTTTTTTCAGTTTTTTTAACCAGGGGTTTTCAATTTGTGTTCGAGTGATGGCTTTATTGCCATCCTTGTTTTAATTGTTGTTGACTGTTGGGATATATTATTTTTAAGTCTAGATTTGTTCAGCATTTTTATAGTACAGTTTGTTATAGTATAGATATTGAATGTTTAAAGAATAAAATAGTTCATGTATCTTCTCCTCCTCCTAAAAATGAGTGTTGCAGATATCTGTGCTTCCCACAACATTTATCTTCTTGGGCATTATAGAATAGATGGACCTTGGATGTGTCACACTAGGCAATTTGCCCATTTATGTAAATGCTGGCTAATAATTAATTTTGGCAAGGAATTAATACAGTGATGAAATATGATCAATCTTTTAAAAATCCTAGGAAACATTCCACCCACCCATTCATATTATAAATGACTACTGTACATTGATATATCTATTATCATTTCAACATGATAAAGCTGCTGTTGATCCAAGCAATTTGAATTTTGGGCTTTAGGTTTCTGTACAAGCTTATCAAATCTGGTTATTAATCCCACATACATATTCAACTGTTCATTCATCCAAATGTGTTTAATATTTTTTTATCCTTTCATCAAGGTTCATAATTCTTAGATGATGTCACAACACATCTGTCACTGGAACCATAGATGACTGTTTGCATTTCTACTGAAAATAAATAAATAGATAAAACTCTGGGAAAACTGCCAGAATCAACCAACATGATTTTGCTAACAGGATCCTTGTCATGTCATTGAGACTGAGAAAAACATCTCCCAAATTAGATCACTTTAAATCACTGACTGGAGGAACAGTTGTCTTCTCACTTACTATAAATGGCATTTCTTTCACCACTGCTGTTTTCAACAATTTTTCCCATCATCTGGTTGTGTTGAAATACTGAATGTAGGATATACAGAATGAGAACTGAGTGTGATGTAAGTAAATCTGCCTTAATATAGAACTGAGAATAGTAATTTATCTACAGATAAGAAACAGAGAATATAACTGTTGTTAAAGTGAGCATTTGTATCACCTTCAACCTGCAATATTCTTTATATACCAAACAAGGAATGCTTTTCCATTTTCTACATAGGTAGACCATAAACAACAAAAATGTATTTATGGATATACATGTAGATGTATGTCTGTAGTGTAGAGATTCTCAGTCAGGTCATGGTTGTCTCAAAGGTGCTTTTTCAAGAGTCAACTGGACTATCCCCACTATCCTCATTATCCCCACTACCCTGTCAGAGCTGAAGAAGTTTCTTGGATGTCCTCAAAGAAAAACAAGAAAGTCCAGTTGCCTCCTGAAAAAGCACCTTTGGGACATCCATGACCTGGATGGCTGAGAATCTCTACAGACTTTTAGCTATACAATTTGGGATGAACACCCTTTGAATGGTGTGGGAGTAGGAATGGATTTCCAGAGACAAAAATGGCGGACTGCAGGAACCAGGAGCGCTACTCAAGTGACCCTGAGGACACAGATAAACCTCCAAGTGCAAATGACCAACTGTCTGCAAAGAATATAAATCCTTCCATTCCGCACTATGGGATGAGAAGTGAAACATCCTCAAAGAAAAAACAGTCCAGTTGCCTCCTAAAAAAAGCACATTTGGGGCATGTAGATGTACATTTGGAGGGTACAGGATCATAAAAGGCTGCTCAAAATAAAGATGCAATTTCATCTTTGAAGTTTCAGTCCGCAAGCTTGGCAAGGAATGTTTAGTGCTTGGGAGTTTTTGTCTCCAGCTTTATGATGAGGTACAATCTCATATGTGTAGTTAGGAGGAGTTTACATGCCAGAAGCATCTTTGTTGTGGCAAACCACTTCCTCTTTTCCTGCTGTGCACTTGCTTGGAAGCAGAAAATAAGTTTTGCATCCTGAAATAGAGTTGATCTGTAGTTTTCTTGACATTCTCACTAAAAATCTACAAGGCCAGTTATGCTGACTGTATCTAAACAAGCCTTTAATTCCACCAATGGTGCAATTATGTAGATCTCAAATCACACTTCATCTTGCCTCCAGTCCCTTCTTAAGATGTGAGTTCAAAGCTATAATCCTTCTTGTACTTGCCTGAGAGTGAGCCCCACTGAATACAGTGAAATAAAGACACATTGCATTGTAGGTTTCTTTTGAAGAGAAAGTAATGGACATATGTGAAATATTTACAACATTATAAACTAATGAACAAAGATGTTGTTTGAGTAAGCACAGAGAGTATGCATGTCAATCCAATACAGAGTTTGAACCCTTGGAGAATAAATTAAACAAATCACAAAATTAATTCTTTGAACAATTAATCAGTGGAACGACTTGCCTCCAGAAGTTGCAAATGCTCCAGTAGTGGAAGATTTTAAGAAGAGATTGGACAACCATTTATCTGACTGGTGTAGGGTTTCCTACCTGAGCTAGAAGACCTCCAAGGTCCCTTCCAACTCTGTTATTCTGTTACATCCTACCGGTTTTTCTAGTCCAACGATTCTGCCACCAATCCAAAGTGGTTGTAGCCTCTATCAGTCCGTTTCATAATGAAGGTGCCCCTTAGTTGCAACTGAGTATACATTGATCAATCAATGGCAAAAGAAAACAAAAAGCTGTGCAAAAGATGGTGAAAAATGCTACATAGAACATCTGTTTGTAACTACACTTGGATAATTGTATTATAGCTTGATCATGATATGAAGCTATAAAGTGGTACACACAATCCTTCTGGTCCTGTCTTCAAGGTAACAGGCCAAGCAGAATTACAATTCTGATTTTGGAACAAACCAGAGTGTGAAATTATAATTTGAAGCTGGGTTCCTATCGTGGTTGATTCCAAAGCTCTCTGTTCTTAACAGACATATGTTAAAGTTCAGAATGTCCAAGATTCCAAATAAGAATTATATTTGTGTTGGGGAGAGGCGAGGAGAGAATGGAATTTCTTTGGATTTGGCTTAATGCATTTTATGTATACTATGTGATTTATATTTGGCTATTCTCTGACTCCAGCCAATTGTGCTTTATTCACTAATCCCAAGTAAACAAACAATAAATTGTCAGAGAGATAAGAAGAGACCATGATTTGAACTCTAGCACACATTTTTTGGTGGAGATTTAGTATGGAGCAGTAATGTGTATAAACTTTAAACTATCCCTTTCTTCATTTTGCATGTTTATAAATACCACATATGAGAGGTAGAACACGCAAGGCAATGTTATTTTTGTAAAGTTGTCTGGGCTAAGGTGTATTGCTGCTTTTCTTGTAACACACAGGTTTGGACAGATGTTAATAATGGTGCTTGCCTGTTTTGAACTTGGCTGCCTTAAAAAAGGCAACTCCTGGATTTTCAAGAAATTGAATAGGCAAATTTGTCCATTTCAGTTTCATTTTATGAGTTATTTTTACTGAGTAGCTGTATTAGGAGAATTGCAAATTTAGGATAATAGTTTAAGGGTCTCACAAACTCAGAATAACTGGATCAAAATAACTGGAAATATATTTAGCAGCATGTTTGATTTAAATCAATTTAACACCAGCCCATATTCTTTCCCATTTTGGATTCAAAGAAATATGCATGTAGCAGGGCCTGCCAAATCCCAATTTACAAACCATGTAATAATCTACAAGTACATTCTGAATGTCAACCCTGATGTCAGTCTTAAATGTGAGTTTTAAAAAGGTTGAGTTACAGGACCATCTATAGATGGGCTGTCAGGCTGACAATGTGTTCACGGGAAAATGGAGTATGAAATGCTATAGCAGTAACTAAAAAAACCCGGAATTCTATACAGATAATTGCTCTGCTTTGAAAGAAATATACTTACATTGCATGTATAACTTTCAAGTTACTGTTGGCTCAGGCAGAATACCTTTTAGTTTTCCTTGTAATTCTTAGAGGCTTGTTAAAATTAGAATAAGAGGAAAATACTAATTAGAGATCATTTTATGATATTTGGCATAGATGGAGAACAGCAAGAGGTTGATGTGGCAACACACTTCCCTTGTAAAAACAGCTCTTCCTTTTCCCAGATGTATTGATATTCTTTTGATCTCTGTAAAACAGAACAACTCAAGACGTGCAGCCACAATCATGTTTCATCTCTATTTTTAATCTTCTCAAAGCTCCAACAAGCAGAAAGTCAGAAAAAGATGCTTTTTACAAGTTTAAAGCAACAGGTAGAGGAAAGAAAGGAGAAACAGCAACAGGTTCCTGAACTAAAAATGTCTTTATTTTATTTGTTTTTTAAATATGCCTCTTTTAAAAAAAAAATGCTTAGAGTGTCATATGCCATTTGCCCTGAGAAGAATGACCCATGGAAATGTTTCTTAGTCTGTCCTAGCAAATAACAGTATTTTGCATCTTAAAAGGCTGCCCATGAAACCTTTAGTGTACTCGCTAGAAAAAAAATCTCATTGAATACACTTGATGAAGAAACTGCTCCCAGCTCCATTCTGAAATATTTCCTGCTGCATAAACTTTTCTCCACCAAACTAAGCCTGTTCATCAGAATGCTCCTGTGAGAAACATGTACAGAGGTCTATATAAGTCTCTGTTTGCAAATAATCAGAATGACCAAAATGCCATAAATCTTTAATACTTGCTTTGTACCAGGAAAACTGATCTGTAGGGCAGTGATTAGATGTTGTGGCCTTACAAATATTGTTGCAGTATCATTTCCTCCAACCAAGTCAGCACAGCGAGGAATGTTGGTGCTGTACATCAGCAACATACAGTCATAATATCATCTCTATCTCCACTATTGTGGTTGTCCTGGGAATTTCCAGCTACCAGGGGAAATAGGGAGCCTCAAGGGAGTTTAAGTACATCTCTAATCTGATTTGCTAATTTTCAAAACGTATGGGGAAGGAGTATTTATGTATGCATTCTGGAGGGTTTCTCTGCTGCTCTGTTATCCACAATTCAGCAGAAATTAATTAATCAAAAACACAATCCTTCAAATACATTTTGAAAAGCAGAAGCTAAGTGCCATTAAAAGCTTCCTTGAGTGTTCAGCAATTACATGGTCACAAGTATGTAATTTTATAGCAATAGTAAAAAAAAATGGTTGGCCATGGTTTGACTCCAGACTAACTACCCAGACCAACATATAGTCTCAAGATTTCCTTATGGTCTTCCATCTGATCCTAATCAGTTCCAGTCCTGCTTCTAAGATCATCCAAGGCTAGTTACATGCTACTACCAAACTTGCAAAAGACACAGAGAATATTTTTTTTTTAAAAAAGGATTCGGCTGGTACCAGAAGCTTAGATGCAAGCTAAGTAGCTATTCAGGAGCTTCACTTCCAGTGGGAGTCCTAGAAAGGCTTCTAACTTTTTAAATGTACCAAACACAACCCACAAAGCTCAATATTTTTCCTCTTCTGCTCTATGGAGTTCAATCACACAAACATCTCTTCCATTTTGCAAAGCAAGCTAAGGCTGCCATGGCATGTTTCCTCATACACAACTCCCAAGCATATTTAGCCAATCTGCTTGTTGAGATAACGGGGCACTTTGCATGAGATCTCAAAATTTGGAAGGAACATGAGGCTCAAGCATATTGCAGAAAGGAAGTCAGAGTTTGATGCAGATGAGCATTGAGCCCTGTGAAGGAGTATCCTGAGGGTGCACACAGAATAATAATTTGAGAACAGAAGAAAAGGTTCTTGTGAGGAGCAGCTGCCACTGAAAATGTGCAATATTCTCTGAAGGCATAGATCAGTTTGTTCACTGGGTTGTGGCTGTTATCTAGAATGCCTGCTTCCTGTGGAAACTAAATCCAGGAAACTCCCCGTTATGGCCTTGGGAGATGACTGTATTGACTGCTCAGGGGAGCGAAGAAAAGGAGGCCAATGAAATAGAGTTCTTTAGAACTTTGCAATGGGTTGTCTTTGCTTTGCTGCGAATGCCATAGGATAGGTAAGGATGTTTCCAGCAACAGAGGTGCAATAAAATGTTGTACTGTGATTTTTCTCAAGAAAATAGGCAGTTCTGTAACAACCTTAAGAGGCTTGAGGTCTGCACCCAAAGCACCTGGAAGGCAGGACAAGAAGCAAAGGGTGGAAATGAATCAAAGAGAGAAGCCATGTAGAACTAAGGAGACATTTCCTGACAGTGAGAACAATTGATCAGTGGAATGACTTGCCTCCAGAAGGTGTGTGTGCTCCAACACTAGAGTTTTTGAAGAAGGGGTATAGGGTTTCCTGCTTGAGCAGAGGGTTGGATTAGAAGACTTCCAAAGTCCCTTCCAATGCTGCATCATATAAAGTGAGGAAAGTGGTGAAAGAGGCCAAGCAGCGATATGGAAAGAAACTGGAATCACAGCTTCA
>JAEANM010018432.1:0-12643 GCA_017656035.1 Myanophis thanlyinensis | reverse complement strand
GCCATAATGGTGGTGAAAATTTTATAATCCACGTTTAGAAGAGAGATTGGCCTATAGTTTTTAATTTGTTTACTATCGCCACTGATTCTCTCCTATCTCCTATCTGTCCAGCTGAAATTCAAGACCCTGAGATTAATCGTCAATGCTGCCTTGCAGAGAGGGTTCCGTAGTGCCTTCGTCTTCAGAGAGGAGGATCCCAGTCGCCAGGTAAGCCCCATAGATCACGGGTCCTCTTCCCACTTGCTCCACTCAACTTGACTTTTGGAGGTCATAGTCACCTTAAGATGCTAATGGACATTGAATGGACAATAAACTTTGGGATTATAGGACTCTGTGGACTCTACTTTTCACATTTCTTCTCATCCTGACCTTAGGTTGTCACCCATCGTTCAAAAAATACAGTATGTCTTTCTAAACTACCCAGAGAGGAAGAGACAAAAAACTCAAAACAGCAGCCATACCTCTGCAATCAAAAAGCTGTCTTTTTTTTTACATGTGCCATAATATGTATAAAAAAGGGTTAGGCCTTTGACAACAGCCTTGTGGCTGAATTATTTGACCCCCTTGTGGATGCCCCTGACCAGTCTATGTGCTTCTCTCTACACTGGCCCTCTCTTCTCTAATTCAGTGGTGTAACTCATCTTGCTATTCATGACTTCAATATGCACTCAATTCATGCCCTTTGGTGAAACTTGGCTTCAGCTAATCATTTTGGCATGAATAACAGCAGCCAAGGAGTTTCTTAACACTGTGAGGCTTAACATGGGTTTCTATTATTGATAATAACAATCTTGTCATTATTGAGAAAGAAAATCAAAGTGGAATAATAGCATTACTTAGTAAGTTTCCTTGAAAAGATCTGATTCCAAAACAGATGGATAGAAAGTTCATAACAAATCATAAATTGTGGCAGTACAATATAATCTGCATGAAGGACTAGAATAAAATGGATGAATGTTTCAGCCATTCATCAATTGTGTATCCCCAGTGGGTGTGGTTTGAACTTTAACTGCCACAGTAATGTGTGTGTGTGTCATTGGTGTAGAAGTTCAAAACCCCTGGAGGACAATGTGTTGCCAACCTTTAACCAAACTAATAGGCTGTGTGTGTCCTAATGTTAAGGGTCACCTCATTTTAGAAATGAGGAATTGTTTGAGGGAGAACAGTGGTTTTGAACAAAATTACATTTTTAATTCTGAAACAGATTGCTAAATTAATAAATATACAGAGGCAGAGTGGAACTTAGCATTGCATTGCATATCTTTTAACCTCCCCTTTCTGGGGTTTGGGGCAGTTTAGGAATTAATGGCCACCATGATAATCATGGGTTTCTCTCAGGTCATCATTGGCCTGATCAACACTGCAACATTTTTCCTCAAAGCAGAAGAGATCTATTATTTGGGGATGACCTTTCCATGGACCAGTCACTTATTCATGGTGATGGATTTAACCAGGGCTATCAAGCCTACTCAGGAAGGCTGGTGGTTCATTAACAGCAGGTACAGACAGAACTGGAGGACTTCTGGTTAGCACTTCAGGAATTTTCAAACAATTGGGGACTCTGTTGATCAATCTCTGATCAATGAAGTGACCTGGATGTTTGGTAGGATTGCCTGAATAACCTTTAGCCCTCCATTGATCTCTGGCAGCTCCTTGCTTTTCTGAGGAATTGAAAATGAAGCAAGCAAAGAGACCCTTAGATTGATGCGGGTTGGAAATGTGGACGAATCCAAGGCACATGAATTCAAGTTTAATCTCTAGTGATCAGGCGTAACTCCACCCTTATGACATCTGCAGGAGACCATCAGCCAGCTTCATTGTTCATAACAACCCAGGCCCTGTTAAGTAATGGTAGGTTGGAACAGCCAGTAACAGTAATGTGCAAACATCTGGCCAGTAATCCCATAGATTAAATCACTCATACTTGTTCCAAGCTGAAAGCTGGATCAGCAGGACACATCTAGCAACCTTAACTGAGCCTTAGGATCTTGCAGAAACAATTTTTGGGGTGGTGGTGATGGTGGTGGTAAGTTCTACCACTTTTGAACTTGACTCCTATTCCTTCTAGCTAAGGGATCAAGAAGGGACAAGGAATGGATCTGAGCAATGTATCTTTGAGGAAGGGAAGTGTTCCTGCAATCTTAAAAGACAATCCAGCAATTACCAATTTATATCCAACTTTTCTTTTTGGAAGAATACTAAGAAAACAGTGAGCGGCAACTTGTCCATCCTCTGACATAAAGTCAGGAAACAAGAATTTCTAGCAGTCTTGAAAAATAATTTAATGAGTTACTTAATATTGGATTAAAATCTTGAAAGTCTTTCAGCCCCCACCCCTTCAACGTGTACCTAATCAATCAAGGTGGAGTTGTCTGAATTTCTTTTTCGATTTCTGCTTTCTACTGTCCCAGGACTGAAATACTCTTTTTGTACCTTTCCCTCATTCTCCTGATAGTCTAATCACACAACTACAGAAGGCTTTGGAAGGAGGCAGATTGCCTGGATCCTTGGCACTTAGGATTTATTCCTAAACAATGGGTGCAGTCTGTAATTCTCTCTCATACTGATGGTGGAACAAGGAGGGGAGGTGGGAGTCCAGCTATCCTTGTGCAGCTGTGTCTTTCAGTGGCCTTGGGTGTGGTCAGCCAGGGTCCTTCTTCTCATCCAGTGAGGGTTGGAAGTGAGAGATGTCGTTGATGGTTGTTTCATTCCTTCCTGAATGGGCCAGTCTGGGTCAGTGTTTCAGCAGAAAGAACAAACCCACGGGAATTCCAATCTGGGTGACTAAAGACTTAGTCTTTCCCTCCAGCTTGTTTATTTGGGTCTTAAGTATCTTAAGTATCTTACTATTTCAGTATATTTTGCTTGCCAAAACTGGGAGAATAGAGCGCCTGCTGAAGTTCCCCCCATCAATGGGAAAAAACACAGAAATAAGCACTACAGCAGTTTGTCCCTGAGACAAAAGTTTTTCTGCTTCTTGTGGCCTTCCAAGAAGTTGATAAACCCTAAATTTTTCCGGAAAGCCTTTGTAGATCGAAATAGCTGGAACTGTTATTGTTATGGCTTTAGTTACTTACCTCTTTCAGGGCAGAACTAAAGTCCTAAACCACCTCAGACGGAGCAGGAGCTCCCTCTTCCGAGCAGTCGTGGCTCAGCAGCCACCAACAGAAGAGGCTGCCTTGGTTTTGCAGTCTCAGCGTTGGAGAACTCACCTTCCAGAACTGCCTGCAAATCATAGCTGAGTTCTCCTATGCCTTCCAAAAGAGTCGACATTGGAAGAGTTCCGTGTTACATCTCACTATTCTTTTTCCCCTTGTAGGTTGCCTTTGAGATCTCCAAAGTTGAAGAGTCCCACATCCCCATCTGGATCATAATTGGGAGCACGTTAGGGGGTTTCCTCCTGCTGGCACTCCTAGTGCTGGCACTCTGGAAGGTAAGCCTTCCTGCAGCCACACAGGGTGGGCACGGAGGTATCAGGATTAGCTCATCATCAGGAATGCTTCTACAACTTTAAGCCAGCTGCCCAGTTGAATGGCGCACTTCACAGGCAGCGGTGAATTGGGGCCAAACTTTTCCATGTAACCACAGTGAACAGAGGAGCCAAAAAACCGTAATGCATTTTGTAATGCTGAATTCACCTTGTCCATATTCAGTTATCTTGGCATGATATGCATTGAGTTATAACTGGAGTGGACACACTTAGAAATACAGTAAGATAGCGATTTAACATCTGTATAGTAGGATTTTTTTAGAGAGAGAGAGAGAGAGAATTTTTTGACCCCTATAATAAATATCTTTGTAAACTAGTTTCTCCCTCATTCTAAACAGCACAAAAAGCAAAAACAGCTCTTGGTTATGGTCTTCCTATAATTCATTATGGTTGCTTTTCCTTAATGGAGGTTTTATATATTGTATAACAGGTAGAAAATCAGATGACATTTTTGCTTTTTTTTTTCTTATATCTTGTTTAATTTTTAAATGTTGGGAATTTTTCATACCATTCTTTAAGCAAAAGTTAAAAGTTAACATAGTTAACATGTCTCAATAGGGTAAATTGCACATAAATTCTTTGGCATGCAGTTTCAATGATTTGCCTGTTAAATAATTAAAAGTTTTAATTGGCAAAGTCAGTCAAGACATGAAATTTACAGAGGATTTTCTGGTTTGTCTTGTCTCTCTTTAGCTTGGTTTTTTTCAAAGTGCCACCAGCAAGAGAGATGCAAGCCAGGATCAGACCACCAAAGATTTGGACTAAGGTTTCCATGGTCCTGAGCATATCGGCCTGGTTTTTTTTTCTCACAAACAAGTTTACTTTGCTGCATAGCCAGCCTCTGTTTGCATTGATCAGTTTCCCTGTTAGCTGAAAGCAATCCAGCTGCTAGGTGTTTATCCTGCAAAGGAGAAGCCTCCACCAGCAAGGACTTCAAACTGTTTTTGTTTCCTTCTGCCTAAGACACTGGAACCAAACAATAAGGACAGGGAGAGAGTAGATCCACAAGGAACAGCTTTTTTTTTGGAAATGATCTACTTTGGCCACAAGGCTGATGGAAAAGATGCCAGAAGACTGTTAGGAAGACCCTCTAATCCTTTTTCCGTGTCTACGGCATGTGCCGGACTGTTTGGGATGCTACGCTTTTCCGTCTGCATTTTCATTGGGGAAACTTTGCTCCTAAAATAAAAAGAAGTGGAAAGTCTAGATTCACAGAGATCCTTGAGCTTTCCCATTCCTTCATTCAAGCTGCCAAGGACAAACTGGTCAGACAGAAGCATCTACAGCGCACTTCCTTAGAAACAAATCAGGTTGCTATAATAAAATGGTGTTTTATTATTCCAGATTACTTAGGGGCTTACGAATCTTGCTGGACAAAAGTTGATGCTTTCAAATGAGATCTGCACACCTGCTGAGCGCAAATTGGGATCACTAGAACTAAGTGGAGATTAATTTGCAGATGGGCACAAGCAGCAGAGTTTTACTGTCAGGTATCTGAAGAGCAAAGAAAAAGAGCTGATCGGTAATCATGTGACCAGATTATATTTGCAAGTGTACCAGTAAAACCAGGAGCCCGATGGTTCTGAAGGCCCAGGCCAATGCTACAATGCAGTGGGTGCTGCTTTTGCGTACATTTCCTTCTCAAAGCAAAGGAAGTGCTCACGAAGAGAACCCACCAAACAACCCATCAGCTTTTTTTCAGTTCTTGTGTGGAGATCTTTTTATATGCACTGAACAAATACCCATAATTATAAGCACCTTAATGCAAATCTTCAATCCTCAGCTGTATATACTTATTTAGAAAATGTTTAACTTTCTTATTTTTAAGGTGACTTTAAGCAAAGAAAACCAGTTTGAAGAATTTTCCCCAAGTTGTGTAATTTCCAAAATCAACGAGCGAGGAAAATTGTAGTATATGTATATACTTCTGTATATTGGAAAGGGTTTAATTGATTATGTTTCTTCTTTTGCATATACTTATTTATGCCAGTGTTAATATGGATAAGCGAAAATGAGATATTGGTTCAGCTGAATTCAGTAACATCAAATGTACTGTTAGGTTTTTTTAAAGAAGGGGGGGAGGAATTCAAGAGTTTTAAAATATTCTCCCTTGCCTACAGCCAGTTTTAATGCAGCGTACATTTAACTTTCCCATTGGATGAATATTACACACTCAGCTCTGACATTCAGTGGAAGAATCTGGTTACTCGACAACTTAACAGTTGTGAGAGATTGTAGCTGAGCTACCTGAAGCCCTCGAAAATCACGAGGTTTCTTGGCACCCTGGCTGGAGTTGCCACCAGACATCGTCCCTAAGGTAAAAGAAAAGAGGGGGTCTATTATATGATGGAAAATAGTCCTATTAATTGCAATGAATTTCACATTTAATTCAAATCAGCATTAGTTTTCTGTCCACTTTGGGGCTTGAAGCATAACAAAATTAAGTGGACCCTTGACTGACCCTCTCAAAAATCTATTCCCTCCTATCAGGACATCTTAGTGATGAAGTGAGGTTGTTGCTTTCACAGATGGTGGTGAAGAGGCAGGCAGGAAGTCTCCTTAGAAGAAGAAAAATGGACTCTTAAGATCAACTATTGTAATTTTATTTTATTTTTAATTTGCTTTGTGAAGGAGGTGATAGTTTTTCCTCTTCAAGACAATCTAGAAATATTTCAAATAAATTCCACTTGGATAAATATTCTGCCTACATTCTGGATTGTATACTTGAATATTGTTTATTTCTGCCATGCTGTTTCTCATTCTTCGACCCGGTATGTTTTTGCTTCTACGATTGTTGGAATTTTTAAGCCTGAGCAAGCAACTGCCTTAAAAACCTTAAAAAACTGCCTTAAAAATACTCCATTTTATACCAAAACCCCAGTCCTGGCCTTAGGGTGGAGGGGAAGGAATCCCGGTCGTTTGTTTTCTGTTCCCCCATCACATATAGCTACAAGTGGAGGAAATCTTAAGAGAAATCAGTTTGCCAAGCAGAATCCTAAAAAATTAACTCTTGATATTATTATGCAATTTTATTCTATTGAAATGGGGCTTGCTTTGCGTCTGCATAGGCTAGCAATCTTTTTCCAGTGTGAGGGACTCACTCCATCAACATAATGGGAGAAGAGTTCTGGAAGAATGAGCAGCCCACTGAAAGCAATTTTCCTAAAAAAAAATGCAGGTTTAAGGCCAATCAGATGTACTTTGATTCAACTTCCAGTGATGCACCAAGTCATAAGGAAACCTTGTCTATAGAGATTCTCAGGTCATGATCATCCCAAAGCCGCTTTTTCAAAAGGCAATTAGATATTGTCCCAAGATGGCGCCGGTGAGGTAGGCAGCCGCCGTGACTGCTCCAACCCTTTTTATTTGTTTTAGGGTTTTTTTCTAACCAAATTTAATTATAATTTAATCATAATTTAAGTAACTTAAACAACCCTTAAGCAACATCTAAGCAACCGCTAAGCAACCGTTAAGCAATCTGAACCGGCCAAGGTGTGGCCTGTGAGGAGAATGAAGGACAGAGCTAGAGCTAGAGAAGATGGCGCCGGGATGACAGGCTCGGGAGACCAAGGCAGGCTGGAGGGCAGAGGCCTGGAGGCGGAGGAGGAGGAGAAGGCCTTGAGAAGATGCTGAGATGCTGAGGTGGAGGACCTGAGGGATCACTGAGGCGGAGGCTGTGAGAGATGCTGAGGCAAAGGCCTCAAAAACAGCCAAGGACTGAGAGGGCCGAGACCTACCATGGAGACCTGGGATGGCAGCGCCGGATGGACGCTGGTCATAACAGCAGACATTTGTGTTTCGTCTCTGTTCCTTCTCCTTCTCTCTCTACTTGTGTTCACTTCCCTCTAACTGCTCCTTATCCCTATCCTTCCTGCAGACTATTCCCCTTGCTTTCCTTGATTTTACAGTCACATAAGCATTTCACTGCATGTCATATATGTGTCGTGTTTGTGACAAATAAAATTGAACTTGAAGTTAAACTTATTTTTAAAATGCTGACCTGATGGAGTGAATATATTATTTTTCTGGGTCAGAGTGACAGCAGCCTGAAGTCAGGCATGGCCAGGGCAGTTGGGGCTGAAAGCTTTGGACTAGAAGACCACCAAAGTCCCCTCCAACTCTGTTATTCTGGTCTAATCCTAAACATGGGAGAAGGAGATCTAGTCCTAAAGCCTCCTCCAGAAACAGCTGCAAATGCTTCCCAGCCAAAGGCCCACAGATTTATCCAGCTGAAGCTATAAGCCTAGGACCGTGACAGCAAACCTATGGCACTGGTGCCACAGGGGGCATGCAGAGCCATCTTGCTGGGCACACAAGCTGTCAGCCAACTTACCTCCAGCTGAGCATGCACATGCAATTGTGCATGCATGCGCGATTGCAGAGACCCAGCTGGTCTTTAGGCCTCCCCTGTGCATGTGCAGCAGGAAATCCAGCTGGTCTTTGGAGCTCTCCTGCGCATGCACATGCAATGGCTCATGTGTGCGTGAGTGCCTGAGTGCAGCTCACGTGCATTGCACGTGCATAAGCTGCATGCATGCGCAGATAGTGTGGTTGCATAGGCAGCACATGTGGAGGAGCTGCATGCAAGTGCAGATGGCATGCACAAAGCGCATACTTTTTGGCACTCAGTAAGTAAAAGGTTCGCCACCACTAGCCTAGGAGGACAACCCCCCCACCCAAAGGTGTGGGCACTGCCCTTTTAAGGGAGTGTCTTTCCTCCAAAAGTATCCGTGGAGGAGAGGGTACACCAAGGGGCTTCTGGGGATACAATAGCTCCATCTTGCTGGGATTCAGCTTTTTGTTTCTCCCATTCAGATCCTTCCAGACCTACTCCAGGTAGTAGGTCAGGACTGTGAGATGTGCATCTGAGTGCTTCATTTTCCCAAATTGAGGCTAACCTACAATGGAGCTGCTTACCCTTTGCTTGGAACTTGCTCTAGAGAACCTTTTACTTACCAAGTGCTGAAAAGTATGTGCTTTGTGTATGCCATCCGCACTTGCATGCGGCTCCTCTATGTGCACTGCATATGCAACTGCACCATCTGCACATGCATGCAGCTTTTGCATGTGCAATGCATGCATGCTGACCTCAGGCACTCACACACACAAGCAGTTGTGTGTGCATGCTCAGGAGAGCTCCAAAGACCAGCTGGATTTCCTGCTGCAATCGCATGCATGCACAGTGGATGCCCGAAGACCAGCTGGGTCTCTGCAATGTGCAATCGCATGTGCATGCTCAGCTGGAGGTAAGTTGGCCAAAAGCTTGTGTGCCCAGCAAGATGACTCTGCACAGCTCTACCCAGGCATCACAGCTCTAGATGCACTCCTGGCTGTCTTGTCATCTTGTCATCTTCTGCAAGGACCCTCTGCTGAACCTTGACCCGAGACGATTGTGTGAACCTTGGAGAACATTCCTTTGCAGCCTCGTCTATGCGCTGGGAAGGGGATTAATTACACACACTAGAATGCCCTTTTCAGCTACTCATCCAGGGAACAGGCTGGGTTTTTTTCTGCAGAGCTTTGAAAAGGAACTGATCGCAAACTTTATTCACCAACATCTGGCATCCCCTCCTGTCTTAGAGCTGTATGGCCACTAGGGGGCACCCTTGCCCTCCCAAGAAGCCAATGGGCACCTGCCAATCTCTATCTGGGCAGCCAAGAGGCTTCATGGAGGGTATCTGAGGGGACTCAGGCAGCCCAGATTCCGGCTGATGCCAATAAATGCTGCTTTTCTTTGTCTTAGGGGGGAAGCCCACATTTAACTGGATCCCAGTGATGTCATTGTGAAGGAAACCACTGTATCAGTGCAGTTCTCAGCAAATTGTTTCCCTCCTGTGTGAGTTTTTTGGGAGAATCTTCTCTTTTAACACAGTCACCATGCCTCTCCCCCAGAAGTTTTGCCTATGCTGATTTTGCCCCTAGAAATATAAAGAGAAATTATTATTTTTTTCACAAAATAAAAGTAGTTTACTTTTAAATTACTTGTAAATTATTTACACACACAGGTATATAAACATATAATTTCTCACAAGGAGTCTAAAAGTCTCTTGTTACAATCTTGAGTCCCTTCAAATAGTCCTAGAACTTGGCTTATTTTCATTTTTTTTTCATTTTTTTTAAATTTTTATTGCTATTTACATAAAGGCAGACATTCTAAACATACTGTGACATATTAATCATACAGTGATGTATATACCATATAACTATTTACGAACCATTGTCATATCTTTTATTTTTTTGGTCTATCCATCTATACAAATTATTTCAGACCACATAATATCCCTTCTCTTCCTTCCCTTTCATTTTCAGCGTTAATCTGTCCATTTCTGCACAGTCAAAATCTTTGCCTATGACTATCTCCATTGGTGGTATACCCTCTTGTTTCCAATTTTGTGTATAAGCTATTTTTGCAGCTGTTATAATACATATAATGATGCATTGGAGGTGTTTTTGGACTTTAGGGTCTATCATCCCTAATAAGAATATTTCTAGGAGAAATGATTAATGGACACGATTAACTTGGAAACTTAAAAACAGATGGGAAATGGTAGCACAGAATTGGTCTCTGCTCTGCATTACATGGAAACACAGGACCACCCAGTGAATGGAGAGCAGGACACCGACTCAGGGACCCCCTCCTCTTCCTCAGTTGCAGTAGGACTGTTGTTATTGTGTCTTCGCAGTTCAATTCAATTCAAACCTTTATTGTCAATGCCCAACATGTGTGCAGTGAAATTGAATATGTAAGTGATAATGGCACTTACATTTTTTTTTAAATAACACTAACTAAACTTCATGCACATGACTCCCCAACATAGTCAGAAGTTCAGTGGCAAAGACTTTGGTACCGGTTCAGTCCCCGTTAGCATTTGCTTGAAATGCAGGGAAGCCCCCAGTGGTGAAATTCAGTTTTTTTACTACCAGTTCTGTGGGCGTGGCCACAGGATTAAACATCACCAAGCCCAGAATTAAACTTCACCAAAGTTACCATGTAATAAGGGGAGAGGCAGTTTCTGTGAGCAAGGCAATAAAGATTAGGCTAGAAACGACTGCCTTATTTACAGGATTAACCCTGCAAAGTGGGGGGAAAAAAACAAAAGGAGATTTCTCCTAATAACCGGTTCTATAGAACCAATGCAAACTGGCTGAATTTCACTTCTGGAAGACCCTGAGATTGTGTTGAGAGGGCAGATGGCTCTATTTGATCAAAATTGGCTTCTTACATGACGGAGGAGAGTCAGCAGTTTTGATCATTGTTATTTTTAAAGGGGATATGAAAATATACCCAGGATGGGTCTTCTAATAACTAGTGGAGCCTCTATCTTTAGATGCAGTACACGCCCCAGAACCAAATGATTGCGAGAAAGAGAGTGCTGATTTCAGGCAGAATTTGTGAGTCTCTTTGCTACTCCGTTCCCAAAGCAGAAAGCTGACCATTGCGGAAAGAAGGACAAAATGGGGTCTGCTCATCTAAGCCACATTTCATGGTCAAGAATCCAGAGAAGAGACTCGATCATCTGCAGGAACAAAAGATGGCCCTCCCTGCATCCAGTGGTGGAATTCAATTTATTTTACTACCAGTTCTGTGGGCATCGCTGGGTGGTCATGTGACTGGGTCATGTGACTGGGTGGGCAGTTTCTGTAAGCAGGGCAATAAAGATCAGTCTAGAAACAACACCAGGATGTTTCTTTCCTGCCTTCCTTACAGGATTAACCCTGTAAAGTGGGAAAAAAACAAAAGGAGATTTTTTTCTAACAACCAGTTCTCCAAACGGCTTAGAAAATTGACTACCGGTTCTAGCCAACCTGATAGAACCGGCTGAATTTCACCTCTGCCTACATCCCACAGGAAAGAGAACCGCACCCTGCAAGAAGATAGTCTCAGGGGCTACTTAGAGCAAATTCTGCTTTATGAGAGTGGAGAGTTTGGGGAGAAATGGGGTCCTGTTTCTGTACTGACCATTATCAGACTAGTATTGAGCTTTCTTGAGTCAAGCAAGGGGAAAATACAAAAATGTCCTAGCTTCCGACATATTCTCTTCCAACTGAGGCCTACTGTCTCTGTCTTCTCCCCAAAGAGAACAGACGAACAACTAGAAGAATAGAACTTTATTATGGTCATAGACCAACAGAAGAGAATCTACTGACATAAAAGTGTTAAAATAGTATTAACATTAATAGTACCTCCATGATGATAAAATGCATGCGTGGGTAGCAGATATATATATGTACAATTATAATTTCTAAAAGTTGTTATAGATAAATGCAAAAGATAACATCTATAATTCTGTAAGCAAACAGCCACGTGTGTCTTTTGAGAGCCATTTTTGCTGTGTGTTCATTGCATTCAGCTCTTACTTGGCACGACTAGAAACAACTCTGCATTTTTCTTTTGGTTCCCAAACAAAGATGAGATCTCCTCTAATCCAAACCAGATGACGGTGATGCTAATGGCAGGCAATGGGAGCTGTTCAAATAAAGGCCCTGGGTTGCTGCTCACAGTTTGGAGAAGGCCAACTTCCTGCTTTGAAAAACATCCAGACAGCCCCACAAAGGGTGCCTGGATTGCAGGAGGACACAGCACAATGGCCATGTTCAGGAGACCCAAGCAGTTCAGATGCGTATAAAGATATAGGGCGGGGGCTCTTTTGAAGCTTTGCCGCGGCTCCGACAGCAGGGCCGACAATGTCCGGTGTTCACTCTTTTTCATAGGTCTGTGCGGGGGAAAGAGAAGGTGAAACAGGGGGAGCGAGGGCTCTGCCTGGCAAGATACTGGCGGTGCCTCCTTGGCGGCGATGAGCCGTGCTTTCCCCGAGGCGGGGGGGACACGATGATGGGGGGATTGGTGCACGCGCGTGCTGTGGGAAGAGCCAGCAGCTGCTATTTGTGCAGGAAAAGGCCCCGGAGAAGAAAGAGGCAGAGGTAAAAGGGGGAGGCGAGGCGAAGGGGTCCTCGGAGGTGAGAGCCAGGAGCCGCGCCACGGTCCTTCTGCGAGCTCCTGGCTGAGCCCTGTTTGCCCAGCCGAGGAGGCAGAGGGAAAAGTCCGGGATGGCTCAGCAAGCCGGCAGCCTGGCGCAGGCGCCTTGTGAGCCAAGCCAGCCTTTTTGTCAAGATTTCTTCTTTTTCTTTTTTTTCTTTTCCGGCTGGGCAAAT
>JAEANM010018431.1:0-12643 GCA_017656035.1 Myanophis thanlyinensis | reverse complement strand
ATCAAAATCAATGTCAAACTGGCCAAAACACTCAATTTCAGTGGGGGTTGCATATTTTTGAACACAACTGTATAAGGAGGCAGAATCTTTTGTGCCAATGAGCAGAGTTGTCCACTATGTTTATTATCTTAGGACTGTCCTCTGCAACTGAGGTTTGTGTTGCTGGTAGGGGTGGAGTTCATCTCTGGAAGTCTTCATGCACTCTCTTCTAGGAAGCACCTCTTGACTCTACCACAGACCGGAAACAACATGTTTTCACAGCAGTGTCTGTGTCCTGAGTTTTCTGCCAGCAGATTTCTGCCCCTGCTTTTCCTTCAGTATACAGCTAATCAGAATTCCCAGAATTTGGTTGAGGGAAGAAATATTCCTATTAGTTATTGTTCCAAATTTTTAATAAGTTACTTGCTTTAAAAGAAAGAAGACACAAACATCTACATGAAGTAGATGGCAATTGATGGCAATACCATGACTTTGTTTAAGAAAAGAAAAGTGGAACTACTAAAGACTGCATGCTCTTAATTATTAGAAACCATCAGGAAGCACATATTTTAGACTAAGTTGATCAGGTTTTTTTCTGTTACTTTGTAGTGATAACATGGATGGATTTCACCATGTTACTCTATTCTGTATTATAGTGTAAATGAATGCGTTTAGGACTGAAAGTACATGAGAGAGAAATCGTGCTTCCAGAGATACAATTAAAAATGTCATATTTTCCAGTTCAGAAAGAGATGAAGATCAGATCTGAAGTTAGCACTCTTAACTGTAACACCTGATTTCCTCATTTAAATGAGTTAAAATATTAATTTCTGAAGATTTTGATATCTTTAAAATTGTTTATCAAATGGTGGGTACCCTGGAATTAGAGTTCTATCTGCAGAACAAACAGTAAGTATTTTTTTTTGCATTTATACTGTTATTAATTGTAACATTTAAAACATTTAAAATAACTTCTGCTGTGGAATTCTCTATTCTTACCTTTCTCTCAGTATGGTTAATCTACTGAACAATATATCTGGCACATTCTTACATTAGTGGTAGAGGATGGGTATATTTCCTTGAGAGTAAAATACCCATTTTGCCTCTTAATATTGAATATTGAATGAATATTGCTCATTTCTAATAAAGTTTTAATTATATAAACATCATAGTTCCTGTGTGTGTGTGTGTGCATGTGTGGTGTGCGTGTGTGTGTTTGTTTAATTATTGTGGAATCCGTTGTGCTCTCCAAGCTTGATTGGTGTTCAGGGATCACCAAAGACTCTACAGTTCAACCCTGAGCTATATATATTGTCTTCTGTTGGTAATATATTTATCAAATATATTTATTTCTTGATCATGACCAACCCATTGAAATAATTTTATTATGATGGCGATCACATACATTTATATAGCATTTTAGGAGTCATAGCACCACAAAATTTGTGAATCCCTATGTTATGTGCTTCCCTGTTCCTCTTTAAAGAGGTATTAAAGTACTACAGACTAGTCCAGTTACTGAGAAGAGTCATCATCATCGTTATTGTTACATTTTTATTCTGCATTTTATGTATATGTAACTCAAGACAATAAACCTAATACTTATGCTTCCTATTTTTCTTAGACTAGCATGTTAAACAATAGAATTTATTCCCTAGAAAATGCCAGTAAGATTGCTTCTCTATTGAAAAATAGTACTAATAATAGAAGTATTCCCAAACCATAGTTTGTAGTAAAAAAAAAACTTTTGATGTTGTGAATCATTTCATTAGATGTTTGTGTTCAGTAAAGTGCTTCAAGACACAATCGGATTTTGAAGTACAAAGGTGTGAGGACTATTCATATAAGAAAGACATCTGTGAATGAGACAGGCTGTTTTACAGTTCATGTGACCAGGTCTGCACATCAATAGAATGAACAATGGCTTTTGTTGTTAGGGACCAAATCCTAATTCCTAATATTCTTGGAATTAGGATACTTATACTGATATATAAATATCAATAAAATATGATATCTTTTCAGTGGTGCTGTTTAAACAGATCTCAGAGATGCCAACTTTGGTTTTCATTTTTAATTTAGTTCTTATATGATACTGTTTTAAGTTGGTTGAATTGTTACTATTTGTTTTTTGCATTTAGTATTTTAATTAAATAACTTTACATTAAAAATATGATATATATTTTTAAAAAGTGAATGGAAATCTAGACTTCCTGTTTATGGATTTATTGATAATAACCTGTGGAGATTCTTAATTTCATTTCTTGAGATGTAATTAATCTTTGGAGAGTCTGCTTATTCCATATTTATTTTTTTAATCATCAAGGTACTTTTTTTCTAAAGACTGTTGCAACTCTGTTTGATTTTAGACTTCTGCATTGTTCAATTTTTCTTTTTACTCCACATTTTTTTTAATCATGGAGATACTTTATAAAGACAGTTATAATTCTTTTTGATTTATGCATTGGTCAGTGAGGTAGGAAATATATTGACACTTAAATCAAAACTTAGAGATTAACATTCCTTGAGGAAGCAGGCTTGTTTCCATATGTTAAACAGGAGCACTGAACTCTGTTCTGTTCTTTTGTTTTTGTTCTTGGCATATATTTGTAATTTGTAAAGCTGCAAATAGAGCAAGAGACAGTTTTTATATTAGATTACATTTCCTATTTGGGTCACTTGGCTTATCTCTCTGTATTCCTTTTATCCTAGAGCGGGGGTGTCAAACTGGACTTGTTTGAGGGCCAGATCAGCATTGTAGTTCTCCGCAGATTGGCAAGGGGGGGGAGTGTGGGGGAGAGACAGGACAGATGCCTCCTGCAGCACTTTACCAGCCAAAATGGGGCATGTGGGGCCCCCGCATGGCCCATTTTCTGCCTGGTTTTCTGCCCGATTTCAGCCCATTTTTTACTTGTTATTCTGGCAGAGTCACCATGTGTCGGTCCTTTGATATTCCCAGGCCAGCCCTGCAGGCCAGATTTAAACACCCCGCAGGCCAAATCCTTGTGTTTTACACCCCTGTTCTAGAGTATACTTCTGTCAAGGATGTCAGGTTGGCATTTTAATATCTAAAACCAGCAATATAGATATCATAGATTGACATTTGTGATGACAATTTATATAACAAACAATTCAGAATCAACTTCAGTAAATGAGTAGATTGTGCTTCCTAATCTGTAAAATAATGCAGATGTGGTCTACAAAATCCTTATTGCAGTCGCCTTTTTAAAAAAAAAAAAGATGAAATGATAGAAAATATTTCAGTTTTACAAGATTGATATATTCTTAGCTAAATCTCATGAGAGGTTGTCTGGATAATCAGTCTAATATCCTTCAACTATTTTACATTTGAACTCCATCAGCCAGAATGAATGGCAAAAAATTGCTGAAATTGAAGATCAAAATATTTGGAGGGCATGAGGCTTCCATCCTGAACACTGCGTTGACTTATATAACAAGTGAATTTGTGTGTATTTGTAATGTTTAGGAATATTATTGTAACCCATTAAGATACAGGATCCCGTTAGGAAAAAGTGCTGGTTATTCATGTAACTAATTTGAAAGGAATATGCCAAATCTAAATCTATAAGGAAATGAAACTGATATGACTGCATTACTGAAATGTAAGTCTCAAAATGAGGAATATGTTTAGGGACTTCTAAATTCAAATTCAAATTCAAATTTTATTTGTCACATGCACAATCATACATGGTACAATATGCAGTGAAATGCTTACGCAGCCATATAAATAAGCCTAAAGCATATTTTAGTTTATTGAGGTTTGGGTTAGAAAGAGACTGTTTCTTTTGTACTTTTCCAATTACTGTATGAATCTTTGTTACAAGATTTGTTACAACTCTGGTTTGTTTAAAATTATCTTAGAGCTAGAGAAAGGAATTTGACCCTGAGCTGGGAGAGGACTCTTTTCCCAGAGAATGCAGTCTCATGTCAGCAGTTTTACTGCAAAATGAGAAAAGATAACAAGTCAGAGAGAGCAATATGGAATATAGACTTATCAATGGGTGAGGCTGAATGATAAATATTAACAAGGAAGCAATCAAAAGTTGTTTCACTTGTTATAAAAATATATTTGAACGAGTTAAGGTGAGATACAGAGAGTTTTTCAAAGAGCTAAAGGTAATGTTTTAGAACCCTCATTACTTCCTGTTCAAACAGTTCTTTGTCTTGCTTTTTTTCATGTCAAGCCAGTTTTGCAACTTTACTTATGTTTTAAGAAATCTTTGGAAGAAAAGTAAAATGTAAAATGAAATCTACATTGCTGCACTAGATATGTTTAACGTTATTGTAGGTATATATACCTGATAGCAGTTGTGACATTATGATGAGCAGTATTAATCAGATCACATTCTTATCCCTGTGGGTAAGAAAAGCGTATTTACTTATTCATGGTAGTAAAGACAAAATAGCTACCTTAAATAATAGTTTAATTCTTTTCCAGTAAAATTAAGGGCAGTCCAGAAATTTGCCAATTTGTATAGTCTCCCCCCCCCAACCCATAGAATATTGATTTGCACTGAACTTCAGTTATAAGGCAAAGCTTTTTATATATACTATATAGAAGAACTTTTTTTATATTGCACAGTTGTTCTTTTTTCTTTGCTATTAAGTTTGTACAGATATCAAGTAATCAGTGCTAAATACAGGCTGGTATTTCAGAAAGGAAATGATTTCCTTTGTTCTGTAGCGGAAATTGACAAACTGACATCCTAAGCTTTACAATAAAAACCTAGTATGTCTAAGTGATCAATTCAGATCTCTGGGAAAAGAAGTTGAGGGACAAGGATAAAAGAAAATAGGTATGTGTTTATATATCTGATGGGCTCAGGAGGTTGTCAAAAGAGGGAGAAACATATTGTTTTATGTAGTTTTTTGCTTGTATTATCTAATAGCTGATCTTTAGTTGAAGTTCTCAATATAAAGTAAGTCACCTTTACAGAAATCACTATAAACTATAACTGAGATGACGACCTGTGAAATATTTTGAGAGTTTGAAACGATAGTCTAGAGAAAAATAATTAAATACCATACTAAGTTGAAGTTTCTTGCAAAAGATATTAAATAACTGATAAAATAGCTTGCAGAAATATTAAATTCTTTACTTAAGGCTTATTTCACATATAACTCTCAAAGCATCCAATATTTTGGATGTATTTATAGCAGGGTTTTTTTCATTTTGACAAAGGTCTTGTAGGAAAATGATTTACAATTGCCTATTCATTTTTATATGTGGATTATAGTGTTCTTATTTATTGTTAATTTTATATAAAATTGTACACACTTGGGAATTACTTTCTTACATTTTAATCTCTGTGTAGAAATATCTTTTACATCACTGTTTATTGGCATCATATTTTAGAAAATTATGCAGTTTTTACTTTTACTTAATCTGGTTACAACTAGACAATGTATTTGACAATTGTAATAAAAGCATACAATTTACATTTTACATTATTTAGACATTTTGGCACCTGTACCCAGAGAACGTGGATTTTGGCAAACATGAGGATCTATCCGAAGAACCAAATCTTCCTTTCTTATGTATAGCACAGGGTGAAATATTGTATATGTTGTTTAAAATGTTTAAAAATTAATAAATAAAATAAAATACATTATTTAGATTCAGTAAGATTCAGATCAGTGAACTGTAATTGTGGATACCACAGTATCCCATTATTTCTGCATTTAACCTGCTGAATGAATTCTGTACTAATCCTATTTAATTTTTTATGTACCCTAAAGCTCAATAGTGATACTGTGCTTTCATTCCTTCTACTCTACAGCATTCCCCTGAGCCTCAAATGAATCAAGTATATTCTGTGAAAAAGAAAGAAAGAGATTGGAAATTCATTTTTTACATGCCCAGCCAGCAAGTTCAATTTTCTTTTTAAAAAGAGAAAAGGGAGGGAAAAATAACTGGACTTCTGCCTGTATATGTAAGCAATTGTAGGAAGTTCAGTAATTTTTAGTTCTGAAATGTTTATTTTGAGATTTGGTTTTCTTGTGCTTTGGACAAATTCTTCAAAATGTATCCATTTTTCCATCGGCTGGCAAGATCTGTTTATTTGAATAGGTCATGCTAATGTGTATGTATCTTTTGGGGTTTTTCTCCAAATCACAGTTTTTATTCTATGAATTGATTTCAATTCCATTCGTTATATGCTTTTTGGACTCAAATCTGTGATTTATCATTTGGGTTGTTTTCCTTGTGGGTTTCTTAGATAGTGACACATACCAGTATTTGAACCATACAGTTGTCAATCTGTGTTTTCCTTTTGTGAGATGGGTATGTCTTTAATGCTAGTTAAATTGTTAGTTTTAATCTACTCTTTGGTTTCTACTTTATTTATCCCAACAAAGCTTTTATTTTATAATTGTGCTAGTGAGAGTTTCTTGATTTTCCTTATGTCCTCACTGATTAAAAAAAATGAAATGAAACTTGCATAGTAATTCACGTAACAGAAGTGTGTAGTTTAACGTGAATAATGTGGCTGTTAACTCAAAAGTTATTAGTCAATTTTATTTGCAGAATTTCATTTTATTTTACACTCTACTTATAGCTTTTTGTTTTTAAAGTTCTGAAATTCTTGGGAACTCCAGACTGACAAATAAGACAGAAAGCTGTGTTCAAGCAGGATGTGAGTAAAGAGGAAACAGCTATAGTTATCTGTCTCTGTCACACACCAGTGTTGGCTGTTTTCAGAAGCCTGCTGCACCAGGATAGCTATATTTAGCAGATTCATTTTGACTACCTCAAAGTTTGTTTGAGGTATGTTTCTATATATTTTTGTTAAACTAGACCTAACCAATGTAGCTTTTCTGCCTTTTGGTCATTGTGTCGTTTGTCACGATAAAGGGACATTTTATTACATTTTTTACCAAAGCCCTTGTTTCTTTTTTGAAAATGTTCAGAATAGTTGACAAATGTTGGGAAAGCTCTAATGACACAGTGGATAAAAATTTATTTTGACAAAATCAAAATGAGACAATAAATCTTAAATTGCTTTCTCTTTGGAAATGAATTTTTTAAAAAAAGTTGTTTAAAAATAATAAAAACAAATGGGGAACATAAAGATTAATTTAGCATTTTGAAATAAGGAAAGTTATTTTGCATATTCACTTTGCTCTTAATTTATCCTTTTTCCTCAGTTTTTTCTTTAAAGGCTTATATTTTAATAAATAAATGTAGAGATTAGAAATGATATGAACATTTTGATTGTTGAATATGTTTATTGAGATTGCTCTGAGGTAGAAATTTGTGTTAGTGGTGGCCTTCAATCTAAAACAGGCTTTATATGCATATTATTTTCAATAAGCTAATTCAGCATGGGGGCAATATGATAATTGTTATATATGTTTTGTATTCTTATATTTTATTCTCTCTGCTTTATACTGGTTTTATGACATGTATTAGTAACTACATTGTGTGTGTGATAGTGAAAGACAAATAAGACAATGAGTTTGAATTTGATATGCTTCTGTCATGAATCTGATATGTTTCATGATATATAGATGGACAATTGTACATTATAAACACATAAAGGTTGATCTAGTTACTTAATCATATTCAAATCAGATTGTTAACGATCATATTTAAAAGTCAGTAGGAAAATTACAATTAAATCATTGAAGCAATTTAAAATTCATTCAGATTTTAAAAATTGACTAAACCCCTATTAACTGTTCAACACAATTGTAAAGTAGGTAGTGTTTTTCTTTAATTTTCAGAGAATCTTCCAAATATTTTTTCTTTTTATCATAAGAATATGCTCTGAGAAAACGTTTACTCTATATTCCTGTACAGTAATTTTTAAAAATATTTTCATTTGTTCTATCTCAGTACAGCCTTTTTGTATTTTGGTGCCATTCAGATGACTCGTACGACAATCTACATCATTCCTAGCCAACAAAATAGTAGGCTCTTAGTATAGAACATATTGGAATTCAGCTGTCTGTATATAGACTGTTGTTTCTATGTATGCATTCTAATTTTGAGATTGCTTAATTAGATCAACCATTTTGTGTATTTATTTTGCAGGATATTTTTGTCTATATGTTTCCTGTATCTGTATGATGTCTGCTGTAAAGGGGGACTAATAGCGATAAAGGGTACGTGTTTATTTTTATGTCCTGTTATGGATACACAAATTGCATTTGAGATTAATCTCATCTGTAACATTTCCTGTCTATAAAGTAACCTTCCAGAAAGTGTGTCCTATTATATGCCCCTTTTTTTGATGGCACGCATGCTTGTGTTTGATTTGGCCTTTAGCCTGCTGGATGGCTTACTGTCTTGATTTACCTATTTGGTATATGTACAGTTCCTCATTTTTGGCTGTGGCCTGTGTTGGCATTTAGTAGGCTTCAGATGATGATACCTTGCTTCAAGGCCATACCTTTTAGAAATCCTTTGGTTCTACTCCTTAGTGCTCTACAGTGTGCATTAATAATAGTATAAGGTTATACTGGGAATGATCTATTTTTTGTTGGATCCAAAAACGAGGAAACTCATGATGATACTTCAAAGCAGATTATTATTCCATACCTATAGACAGCTTCTTGCCAAAGTGAAGCACTCAACATCTAACATCAAGCATATATTCCAAAAACTAAGAGTCCATTTTCACTCTCTTCCTGTCACACAAACTATCTGAACTGAACTGCCTCTTAGTGTTTTGGACTTATCTCCTCCCTCCTGGGAATCCAGACTACTATGTTCCATCACAATTTTATGTATTCTGCATGATTTCCCATCTCATTTCATTAATTGACCTTTTACTTTAATTGGTTTAATGTATCCTCATTAATACCTAATAGAAAATAGATATTAATTTAATTCAGAGTGAGAAAATGCATAATCTGCCTGTTGTAGCCGTAATTTTACTTCCCAATTAAGTTGGTCATGGTAACTCAAACTACTCAATCCCAGATTATGTTGATTTTAAAATCCTATTTTTTAAAAATTACTAAATATTGTCATAGATTTATCTTACTATAAATTAAAAAATAGAAATTAGAGATTATTATCAATTACAAATTCAGACAAAATGTTACACATTCAGGGAACCATCACTATTTTCTGTCAGGAGTGCTCTGTCAGGTTGCTATTACAAATTCTTAGTGTGCTCATTTCATTGTACCTTGGTCTTTCTTTGACAGATTATGTATGCCTCGCAGAATGTTACCGTCTGTCTGTACTTTTATACTTATTGTCCATTATTTGGGAGCTAAGGAGCTTTGGATAAATAAATCCTTTGGTGTTCATAGGGTTGAGCATATAGCTGATTTAATGTATAGGTCAGTACATTCGATTGTTTGGCTTCTACTAACGTACTGTAGTTAATGTCCTTTAAACATTGATGTGGCAAAGAATGCATTGTTCTTGTGCTCTTTGCTTCAGAGATAGGCAAAAGATGGTTCAGGATTTATTGGCAGATCAGATTCCTTGCCTTTTCCCCTAGAAGTTGTTTTCAAAAGCCACAGAAGAATAATTGTTCTATTATATTTAGCATGATTGTTAAATAACAATTGTTAAGTAACACAGAAGGTAGAGAATGGATATTAATATACAGTGGTGGGATTCAAATAATTTAACAACCAGTTCTCTACCTAATGACCGGATGGGTGGTATTGTGACTGGATGGGCGTGACCAACTCATATCATGTCAAGGGGCAGTTCACCTCGCCCAGCCTCTCGTGACCATGGGGATGCTGCAATGGTCATAAGTGTGAAAAATAATCATGTCATTTTTTTCAGTGCCATTGTAACTTTGGTCACTAAATGAACTATTGTAAATCAAGGATTACCTGTACAAAAATACAAAAAACTTCTTTGCTTGCAAAAAGCTGCCCTAAACACCAATCATTAGATTAGAAATACCTGCAAGCCGGAGTTACAAATCAGGTGGGGTGCCAGAGCACCTTGATCAATTAAAATACTTAGAATGCAACAGTAACTCTCAGCAGCAAACTCTTGCTCATAAAGTGAAACCCTTTAGCAGAGAAGTAATTTAAGCTTTCCAGAAAGTGGGTGGATATATTTGGGCTACAAAATGTCAAGATAAAGAGACAAATTAACAAATTATATAGGGGACCCAGGTTCAAGTCTCCCAAGCTTGTCAGGATCACAATAAAATTAGTACATGCCACAGATCTCTAAATAAACTTCAGTCCTGGTGCCATGTTACTAAGCCTTATTATGAGAGAAAAAACTAAAACGAATTGGAGGATCCACACCACTATCTCCTTTTTTTTTTTAAATCTTACTATCAGTGAGCAATCATGTGCCTTGGCCACTCCAAAGCAATGCAAGAGACTCCTGTCCCAAAGGTGTTTTTTCAAAAGGCAACTGGATTTTCTGGAAACCAAGGAACTCCAGTTACTTCTTGAAAAAAGCATCTTTGGGATGACCTAGATGACCAAAGAATCCACATAGACATAGCTCCTGTGCTCAATGAACTGATAAAGCACCATTTCCTACACAGGAGAAGCAGTCCTTAGATCTATTTGCACCACTTAAAGTTACCAGCTGGTCTCAATCACCTCACAAGATAGCCTAAGGAAATCACTCAGATTTAAGGAAAGATCACATGCCCCCAGAAACGCAGTAAAAAATCAGTGCCAAGCTTGCCTCTTGCCTCTTGGAAATACACCTCAAAAGGACAGTGCCAGGAACCACCAAAGCAGTGTAAAAAAAAAACCCTTTAAGAAAGTCAAGTCCCTAATACCAGCAAAAAAAAATGGAGAAAGAAAGTCTGGGCTTATTGCCAAGAACCATTAGCTGTTACAATGTGTAAGGCAGTTTCTGTAAGCAGGACAATAAAAATAAGGATTAGGCTAGAAACATCATCAAAAATGTTTCCTTCCTGCCTTCCTGACAGAATTAGCACTGTAAAGTGGGAAAAACAAAAGGCTATTATTGGAAGGAGATTTCTTCCAAAAACCGGTTCTCCAAACTGCTCAGAAAATTAACAAATGGTTCTCCTGAATAGGTGCGAACCCCACCACTGTTAATGTTTCTGTAAAGTGTGTATATGTGTATGTTAATTAAAATAGCTTCTTATTTTGGAACTAGGCAGAATCTGTTAGGCCATATTATATATATAGTCACAGAAATGAGAAATTATAGCAATAGCACTTAAACATATATACCACTTTGCATTGGTTTACAGCCCTCTCTAAGCGATTTACAGTGTCAGCATATTGCCCCCAACAATCTGGGTCCTCATTTGATCGATCTCGGAAGGATGGAAGGCTGAGTCAATCTTGAATCCGTCAGGATTGAATTGTTAGCAGTTGGCAGAATTAGCCTGTAATACTGCATTCTAACCATTGTACCACCACTGCTGTGTATGTTTGTGTGTGTAAAAATTATAGTGTACTGTAGCTCATTATTTTCATTGACACGTCTTTGTATATGTATCTATAAAACACATAACATTATTTATCTGTGTATATATTAAAAATTGCATGGCGCATATTTCAAAAACTGAAGAAGTGGATTTATTTCTCTAACAAAGGAGTCCAAATATTTTACTGTTTGAAAAAGAGAGATTTATCAATTGAAGCAAGGCAAATAGCATATCTATGGTTGTATTAGTGGTTGGGAGAGTATCATGCTGCTATGTTACAATGAATGGAGAACGTTTGGACCAGTTCAAAGTTGGGGAAGGGATAGTCTTGGGATTTATGTAACTGTTATTGTTTCTGTCCTCAAGATAATCTCTTGAGTTTTAACTCTTTTTGTGTAAACCTTTAAAACAGCCTACTTTGTTTCGTCAGAGATGGCTTTAAACTCATAACTAAATTTATTTACAACTGTAGTATGTAAATGTGTCTTCATGTGTCAGGAACTGTGGTGAGTTTGAGTGAAAGTATTATGTATGTATGTGGTTACAGAATTTGGGAGTGGGTGATAATGAATGTGCGAAATAGGATATCTCTAATTCACTTGTATCTCTAATCATATGCTAATACTATCATTATATGTTGCACTGACACATTTACTCTGGGCAGTTTCTCATAAACTATATAAAAAGTATTAGACTAGACTATAGAGTATCATAGCATACTTTATCTCTCCAGAATCAGAACCTCTGATAAAGTAGTCTGCCGTTTTGAAAATTGAAACCCCAATAAGGTAGGTGTTTGTTGTTTCCCTTCTCTTCTAGTATTTCTGGGGTTTGGACACATTGTTCTTACCTTACAGGTTATTACCCCATGTCGAAAACTCATCTTATGTGCTGACAACAGAAAAGAAATGGAAGACTGGATTGCTGCACTAAAAACTGTACAAAATCGTGAACATTTTGAGGTAATGTTAGATAAAAATATAAATTAATTTCTTACATTATGAAACAGTGCACCGTAGTATTTACTGCTTCTTATTCTTGTGTATTGCATGTTTCATCAGTTATGATAGTATTCTTTGAGGTCAGTTGTCATAAGAGTATCCAGAAGGAGAATAGTTTACATCAGTGGTAAAGTATCTTTCTCAACATGGAGGCTCACTATATTTTTGTACCTTTCTGGTGGCTGTGAAAGACATAGCAGTACTGAGGTGTATGATTGTATAGGTCAGGGGTGGGCAATTACGGCTCCTTCATGACTCGTGGACTTCAACTCCCAGAATTCCTGAGCCAGCATGGCT
>JAEANM010018430.1:0-12644 GCA_017656035.1 Myanophis thanlyinensis | reverse complement strand
TGATACTCCAGTTTTAACAATTACAGGGGAAAACATTTTTAAAGAAACAAGAGAATATGAAATGATATATAGGACAGGCATTATGTCTCTTAAGTCATTAATGAAATGTTAATTTTTAGCACCTAAAAAGATTAAAAACAAAGGGGATCTACCAACCATTCAGCAGGAAATGAAATGAGAAAAAGGCAGTTAAAGAAAGAATTAAACAAAGTGAAGTGATGAATGTCTCTAACTTCTATCAAAACTTTATGTAATATAGACCGAAAAAAGTATTTAAGCCTAATGAATTGAAATGGACTAAATTAAAAAAAGCCCTATAGTTTTAGCATGATTGTAAATCAACTGCACAGCCTGTTGAATCTGGAATGTTAAAATTAATGTAATAAAGTATCTTGAAGCTTGACATTGGTATGGAATCCTGAAGTTTATAAAATAGTCAAACAGTTACAAGCACTTATAAAGTGACACCACAATTAAATTAACAAAGCAAATAAAATCTGATGACTTCCAGTGCTAAGTCCATTAACAGAATCTACTATCTCAGTCCTCATCACATATTTTAGCTGGTCTATTTCAGTACATTGAATGTTATGGGCTACATGCATAGTATGCATATGAAAACACTATGCTTTTACAAATAAAAATCTCATAATTCAAATTCTGAATTCAAACTATCATACATGCGCTGCAACCTCTGACCACTAGATGGTAGCAAAATTTTAGAGTATTTGGTGCCTCTTTCCTGCCATCTGACCACCACCCAAAGTTTTGCAATCCAAGAAAAATATCCAACTAAAAATATTGATTTTATTTTCCTTTTGACAGAAGAAAAGTTTTTTTTTTATTTCACTATTCATTCATTGTTGTTTCTTGAACTATGCTCAGATTCATATATAAATCAAAAGTGCCCAACTTCATCAATTAAAGAGCTACATTTTAACAATTGCTGGGACCAAGCCACAAAATGGATCCGGTATAATATTTAAGACGTTTAACAGTGTCTTGAGACTCTGCTTCAAACATGATAATGACAAAAATCTGACATGGAATTTCTTTCCTAGAATCAACCAACTTTCAGGTTTCTCACTGTACTACTTATCAAATCGCTCTTCAAAATTAATTCCTGGAGTTTGAAGAACTGCCAGGGGACAGCTTTCTGTTTGAAGATATCTGCTGAACAGATGTCCATGCCACATTTAAAAATAAATAACTGTCAAAATTCTGAGAAAGTATTTGAATTTGCCCAGAAGTTTGCTTTTAGACATCAAATTTAGGTGTACCCAGATCACAGTCTTCTCCACTCTGATGAAATGTATTATATTTGTTTTAACTTACATAAACTAAATATGCATACATATGCAGTTATGCATATACATGCATTTCCACTTTTTTTGGGGGGGGGCAATGCATATATGTCCCTTCTTCAACTTTTTGGCAATCAGAATCAAGATAATCATTGGATCCAAGCTGAACTATCTCAGAAGCTTTGTAAGTGGATATGGTGATAATCTGTACTAAGTCTAATAAAAAATAATATTCATCAGAATACAAATAAGACATTGAAACTTACAAAACCATTGAAGATCCATTTGCAATGAATGGATCCTATTCTAGTTTTGGCTTAATTTTCATTAAAATGAATGGAGTTTAGATGTGGTGGGGTGTAGCCCAGATTCCCAGGAGGAAGGGCAGTGGTGGGCTCGGATCTATTAAACCGGTAGTTCCAACAATCAGCTGGCCCTGCCCACCCACACCCGCCCTATGCTGTTCTATATCTCCTTCTTTCTTGGTCAGCTGAATCAAAATTTTATGCAGCACAGCTGTTTTCCACACGTCTATAGTTCCTACTCACCAGGCTGCCTTAGAAGGTAAACTGATTTCTATGAAAGTGCTGTACTTTGGTGCACTCACAGAACCAATTGTTAAAGTATGTGCAGCCCACCACTGAGGAAGGGGCTGCATTACAGAGGACCAAGAGACAGATAGTTTGGCTGGGAGAAAGAGGATCAAGAAAACACTTCCCTAGAAGTTCCCAGATTATAGTTTTTCTTAAACTGGTGGGTGGAATAACCGAGCCAAAATGAAGTAACATTCAGCTAACCTTTATTAGTTCTAACAGTTCAGCTAACAGTGACAGCTCAGCTAACAACATCAGCTGATTCTATCTGACAGCACTCCTTTTATAGTCAGCGGTCAAATGGGACAGCCAATCAGAATGAATATATCTTTCCACTTAAGCAGGGGACCTGAGTGAAGCCTTAGCACACAACAGCTTTAGTGATGCTAGTAGTTTTCTTTAGTTTTGCAAGATTTCTATCTTCAGGTGAGGAACTATAAAAAAACTGCTTTGAAGTGTTTCAGCATGGTTTCTTGTTTTTTGGATCCTGACCATACATTAAATTGCAAATACTTGACTTTACTACATTGCAAATATGTATAAATATGGAAGAAACTAAGTAGTCGTGGCAGATTAATTTACTGCAATAATCTATAGTAAGGATTCCTGATATGATTCCTGCACATGAATGTGTACTTGAACAGCTATATTGATCTACAAGTTTTCGGAAATTATGGACCTTGGAAATAAAAATGTGCTCATTTTACATATTTTGATTGGATGAATTAGAAATCAGGTGATAAAGGTTCTGGTTAGCTAAAGTTTTCAAGACATTTCATAATAAAGATTTATACATAGGTGATTAAATTTGCCTACAAAGGAAGGAGGTGTCTATTGATCACGATGCCTTGTAACTTCTCGACAAAGTACGGTAGAATTAGGAAAATTGTACCACATGGAAGTGTATAAATTTATCTTCAGTTTGAGAACATCAAAGCAGATTACTATAAAAAACACGTGGAAAATTTGCTTAAGTCTTATAAAACACTTGGTACAAACAGGTCACTGAAAAATTACTTCTTACATTTGCATTTAGATTATTTCTAATTGAACCGTGGGGCAGTGAGTGATGACCACGAGGAGAGATTCCACCAGGATATTGCAGACATGGAGAAAAAATACCAAGGGAAATGTCCATCTGTCTATGCTTGCCAATTACTGCTGGAATCTCCTCAGGGATGATCCTATTGCAATTCACAAGAAAAAAGCCAAAAAGCACAGTTTAGATACTGAATAAAGGTGGACCCTTGTCGTTTAATCTGATGTTAGAGATTGTCAGTTTTTCATGCAAAAAGCATGAAAATGTTACATGAAAAAAACAATAAATGAATGGAAAGTAATGTTATTTGTATCAATAAAAAATAAATTTATAATGAGTGATGAGGCACCATTCTTATTGCTATATCACATTTTGCAGACAAATTATAGAGCATAATTGCATATCCCTCTCATAATTTTGAATTATTTTGATGCAATTTTAACCTGAAGCTGTATTTTGGAAACAGGAGCCAATTTATACTCAAGGGTTAATTTTCCTTTATTAGTGATCCAATTTTGATAAAATTAAAGCTACTTTCATTTCCAAGGCATTCTCCTTGTAGACCAGAGATATCAGAATAAATTGATAGCTGTTTATGATCAAATATCATTCTTTGTGAGCTCCTTTGCATAACTGGTCTTTTGCAATGTATAGCTACAGTGTATTGGAATTGATTTGATTACAATTATATTAGATTTATATCAAAGAGGGGCTAAGGTTGAAATCCATAGTAAAGAGTTACTGAGACTATCAGATATCTGGGAGATTAGATTTAATTGAATGTGACATGTGGTGGAAAGGAGAGCTTTTGCCTTAAATTTTTTTTAGCATATTATTACCAACATTTGTAAGATGTCATTCTTCATGAAAAACAAAATGACTCTGTTATATGTACAGAGCTTTTAGAAAAGCTACTTTAAATATGATGTTACTATTTCTTATTTCCATTAGGACTCAGTGCTGATAGTTTGTTGAGTTAAGACTCACTATATATATTTTGAATGAGAAGTATGCATTTTTTTGTAAGCACAAACATCATCTTCCCCAAATGTTCCAACTTTCATTACACTTAGTGAAAAATATTTTCCTTCTGAACTATGATATGATATGTCAGAATGCAAGAGGACCCACTGAGTTTTTATTTCCGATGGGACAAATCAAAATGCAATAATCATTTGTCAAGGATTTCTATTTATAAAGAAACAGCATGGCACCATAAAAATGGGCATTTAGAAGACAGCATGATATTCATAAATAATGAATATTTCACTGCGCTTCCAGTGCTAGTTCTAATGTGACATCCTGTCTTTTTTTAAAATACATGACTCTAAAACAAACAATTCCAGAATAATAATCTTGATTTAAAAAAAAAAAGTAGTGAAAATGGAAAAAACAATCCATATAGATGCAGGGTAAAATATAAACAGCTAAAAGTAGAGTTAATTCTACATGTATTGTAATTGAATTACTTTTTCAAATGTGTATAAATCATTTAATTTTAGACTGAGACAAGAATTTGGCTGATTTGCAAAAGTCTCATCAAGATACAAATGAAGACTTGAAAAAGAAGACACTAGGCAGAGAGGTTCAACTACTGGTATTTGAAATGGGGTTTAAGTGGTCACCCATTGTGGAGGGCACATTTTCCCCTCAGAGGAACACAAGGGAATTGGGAAGTAGTCATGTAGATACAGAAAGCAAATATAAATCTATCTGCTTATTTTATAGCTATACCCCAAAGGGAACATTATTTCTAGTTTCCCATAAACCGAGACAACTCTACAATTAGGGAGAGAAAAATACCTCCGGAAGCAGAAGCAATGTCAATTTTCAACAATATCTTTCACTTGGTATTTTCTTAGAGTTCAGAACTCTAGGTGCCACAGTCTATTCTCAGTCCTTTTAGTTAGCTCTGCTGCTCTCTTGAGTAATCAAAAGACACAACTTTCATCATGCAGAAAAAGGTCTTGGACTGGCCCTGTTTCCAACTAATGGGAAAGCAAAGGAATTTTTTGTGGTTTTCTCTCAACATTCCCAGAAAGTCTTTTTTTAGAGAGTAGTCAACAGAACCCATTGTTCTGGGTCCTACGTCTAGACAAGGCTTTAATCCAAAGGATGATCCAGTTTGTAAAAAGATCAGTTGCATCGATTATTTTCATTAAAGGCAGGAAAAGAAACCCTTATCAGTTAAAATAAAATTCCAAATGTTATTCCTGTATTTTTCACCTTAGGCAATTACTGCACCATTGACTTAAATAATAACAACAACACTGAATGAATAACTGAAAATTAGGAAAAAATGTATTGATGTCAGATGAGTGAGACTCAAATCAACCATTTGTTCTTATGTAGGAAAAAAAATTTCTTCCAATTTACTCAGTTGATACAAACTTTTGGTTCAAACAAATAGAGTGTGTAATTTATAACTGTGGGAGATAACTAAAAAGAAGAAAATAATTCCTTACTGTGGGAAAATTAAATATTACAATGAAAAGACACAAATCAAAAGCATAGAAAATTTCAACATCAGAGTAGAAAATAACCTAAAAATATTTTTAACAGATATCAGTGATGTGTGTTTGAACAGACTGTTTGAAAAAATGATTTTAAATGCAGCTTCAAGACAACACTCAATCTGGCAAAAATAATCACTCTTTTGTTACCACAAAAGAGATAATAACATACCAAGGTTACTTAAGATGAATAAATTCTCCTCAAAGTCTCTTGACTCACAGATAAGAGCTAGCTAATGACTATTGAATTATCAAGATAGAGAAGAGACCATTTATGTAATCTTGATAGCTGCAGAACAGCTTGAATATTTGCAAAAATAACCATAATTCATCTTGCAAGTCTCTTTGGTTTGCTACTGTATTGGGGTTACTGTATAGCCTTAATCCAGGTACAAACAGACCATGAATGATCCATGCATATCAGAATAAACAAAGTATACATTGGATAAGGGTATTTATGTAACCCATCTCCTCTCTCCAGCCTCTTCCCATAGTACAAAAAATGTACAAATGTAGTACAAACAAAAGATATGAATATGTCACTTATAATCATGTTGTTATAGAAACAATGTAATACAATAGTCCACTAGATCTAACCATTCTGATGGGGTTATGGCCACCATGATGGTGTAAAAGAATGAAATATTTTAGGAAATATTAAAAATGGCAGAATAGTATATTTCCCCTAAAAGAGAAATTGAAATATTAAGGGAGACAGAAACTCAGAGCGTCACCTCCGTGCCACCAGCAGATATTTGGTGCCCATTGAGAAAGACTGGGCTAGCCAAACAAAAGACCTTCAGCTCCAGGCTGATGGGACTAAGACATGATCCTCCAGGACATAATAAGATTATCTAGCAGCAGGGCTCACTGCATTACAAAATCACATGGGGTCATTTATCACCCAACAAGCTTCAACCAAGCCTGGGACTCAGACAGCCTGCAAAGTTAGCTATGATCCCTGCATAGCCCCATGGAAGTCTGATAGCAGCCAATAAAATACATTTCTTGCACATGAACAGGAAACTCAAGGGAGATTATAAACACCCCCCTTCTCTCCTCCATGGGATCAGCTGCCCAGGACCTCAAACCATGTGGACCTGTTCATCAATAAACCATCTTTCCAATCAGTGTCCATGTTTCCAGTGTCTTTCTCTCCACTTGGAACTGAACCAGATGGATATTTCTTCCAACAATGGACAGGCAGTTTAATCTAGAGCAGAGGGTTTCTGTTAGATCAGAACAAGGATACAGTGTGAAGAAAAGCTCAACACTGATAATGTAGTATTAGGAGTTTTGTATATTCTGAAACATAGAAGACCTGAATATACATTCCCATTTGTAACACAGAAACAAATAAATTATTACCCCAAATTTAAAGAGGATATTTTGAGTCATTATTATTCTTAGAAAAAGAAGAGGAAATAAAAGGATTGGAAATAAAAAGTACAAGCATTTGCAGACTATCTTGTATTTATCATGGAAGAACCTATAGAATGAGAACCCAAACTAATGAAAATAATTGAAGAATATGGGGAAGTGGCAGGACTAAAATAAATCGCAAAAAGACAAAAATATTGACCAAAAATATTACAAATAAACATAAAAATGAGTTGATGAAAAAGATGGGTATCCTGATAATCAAAAGAATTTAAGTACCTGGGAATATGGCTATAAGCTAGATATATAGCATTAAAGAGTACAACTATAGTACATAATATAACAAATTAAGATTGATCTGGAAAGGTGGAAAAACCTACAATTGTCATTTGCTGGAAGGATCTCAGCAATAAAAATGAATATTCTACCAAAACTATTATTCCTATTCCAAGAAGTCATGATAAAATTAGGTTTTTTGAAGATTTAAATAAATTAATTTCAAAATTCATTTGGAAAGGTAAAAAACCAAGAATTAAATTGAAATTGCTAGAGAATAATAAAAGCAAGGGAGGGTTTGGATTACCACAGTGGGAGTTATATTACCAGGCAGTAGCACTTACATGGATGAAAAACTGGATAATCCTAACGAATTAAATAATATTGACAGTAGAAGGGCGTGATTTTCAAGTTGGATAGTATGCATTTGTGTAGCACGAAAAAAGTAAAATACACGGATATTTTTGAAGGCACTATATTAGAAATGTTTTGTTTACAATATGGGAAAAGATTATACAGAAACATTATAGGAAAATTCTAATCTGGTTAGAATGGAGGCACTTGTATATCCTAATGTGTTAAATCTGGAAAAAATTGTAGGATATAAGGATATTTTAAATGAACAAAGAATTAAAAACCAACCAGGAACTAAAAAATCAAGGAATCAATTTGGATTGGTGGCCATATATGCAAATACAAACAAGATACAAAAAAGATGCAGAAGCATTTGGATTTTACAAAGAGCCCCAAGAATTCAACAATATACTCCTAGGGACAGAAGATAAATTAATAAAGATCTATAATTATCTATTAAACTTTGAAATGGAAGATGAGAATGTGAAAGAAACAATGATAGCATGGCCCAAAATTTTGGATACAATATAGAACTAGAAAAATGGCAAAAGATGTGGGAAATTACAAATTGACACTTGGCAACAGCATACAAAGAAAACTTGTACAAGAGGAGAGAGAGAGAGAGAGAGAGAAGATATGGAAATAAAAATGAGGAGAAGGAAGGGAAGGAGAGAAGAGAAGAGGGAGGAAGGGAAGGAGATGGTAACAGGGAAGTAGCAAGGAAGGGAGAAAGAAAAAGGGAAGACAGAGGGGAATGGAAAGAGAAGGGGAGAGAGAGAGAGAGAGAGAGAGAGAATTTTCCACACATGGAAAATAGACAGGGGAGATGGAAACTTACATCTGCAACTTATGTGAATATGATACGTAAGATAAAAGTTTATTGTAAAGAAATGACAAGGAACAACAAATATGTAAACTATATGTGTGGAAAATGTATATTTCACTGTAAATGACTCAAACTTTAACCCTTTGTATGAGCTACATTGTAATAATAAAATACAAAAAGTAAAATATCTAAATTTAAAGCAGTATGATTTAGAGTGCCAGGAGTGGATACCCAAAATATTTTGGCAAGTTTTATAGTGATGGTTTTTTTAAAGGTTTCTGCTTTCAAATGCTAACACATCAGAAATCATGGAAATCAGCATTCCGTTACCACCACCCCAATCATATTTTCTCCCATCTCTGGCTGGAATCAATATAAGCATAATTTTAGGACCAACAGACAGGCCATCTTGTTTTAGAGTTGCCCCAGCCCCACATTATGGTAGACTGAAAGCAGATCACAAAAAACTTCAGCAGATCCAGAATGCAATATATATTTCCTAGTGGTTAGTCACAATACTGTCATGGTATACTTCTGATACAGGAGCTATGAAGGTTACTAGTAAGTTTCCAGAATGCATTTCAAGGTTCTGGTTACTATCTATAAAGACTTCATGACTCAGGCTTGGGTATCTTAGAAGTTGCCTTTCCCTTAATTGTTTCTGCTTGTCATACCCAAATAGCTAGGCAAGTTTGCTAAAGGTGTCCTCCAACTTGGAGGTACTGGTCTGTAAGGATTAATTTTAACCACAGGGATCACACCAAACAATTCTAACTTATTGATTTTGATATCTTTTTACTTTAGTGAACTATGATAATTGCTTTCTAAGTTTGGTCATCTGCAGAAGATAAGATGGTGTATTCTTACTATCAGATCATGCTGCCCAAATCATCCCTTTTTCTATGGCAACCTTGAAGCCTGTTTCCTGAAAACCATGCTAAACACTAGGATCATTTTACATGGTAAATATTTTGTATTAACACAGCAAACAATAGTTTTTATCCACATATAATGGCCTAAGGCCCACCTTTAATAACATAAACACAAAAATTTCCTTCCGTATCTTTTATTTCTGTAATTAAGGACTTGATGCTGGGGAAATTGTAGCTATAACAAGCACTTCTTCTCAGTCACTCATACTTTAACACCCATGCCTTCACACAGGGATGCAGCAGGCATGAGCCTTTGGGCTGCCAGATGTTGCTGAATTACAACTTCCACCATTATTCATCATTGGATATGATTGCTGGAGGTACTAGGAGTTGCAATTCAGCAACATTGGAAGGAGCAGATGAAGACTTCAGAAAAGCTGAATGCTATTGTTCATCAACATGACAAAGAATCTGAATAATGAGCAAGAGATTTCAAGTAAGATGCATGATTTTTATGCTTTGTGTATTCAACTGAAAGTAAGAAGACAAACATTGCCAAGATGTTGTTCATATGGCACATTGCTTATGATTTTACACAAATGCTTCATATGTCCTTTCCTGAAATTCATTTTTAAGTAATGGTAATAGTTAATCAGAAAAGAGTACATACAAAAAAAAATTCTGACAGATTTATTTTGTTTGGTAATGAGTGAAATAATGGGATTCTTGAAAGAGAAAAGACTGAGACCATGATTGAATGGCCATCTATTTTTAATTAAGAAGATAAGATCTTCAAACACAATAAAGCTAAGACAATTTTTAAGTGACTTTGGTTATTTATTTTAAGTAAGGAATAGGTTTCTATGGGTATGAAATAAAAATGTCCAGCCCAAAGGCCAAAGCTAGTTAGCCTTTCCTAACCAGCTTTGGCCTTTGGCCTGGACATTATGGGGCTGTGTAGTAAAAAATGTGTGTGGCAGGGAACCATCTTAGTAAAAGGAAGTGTTTGTTTACTAAAATCCTATTCCACATCCATACAATTATACTTCAAACTCACTTATAACAAAATTATTAATACATAATAGTAGTAATAACAAACGTAAGAACAAGAGAAATAATATGTAAGATCTGGGTGAAAAATAGGTTTTCAAAAAGTACCTAAAAGCTGTAATGGCAGGTGCCCAAAAATCAAGGGATGTGCAGTATGTCAGTATGTCAAATTCCTGAAACCAGATTGTTGGGGCCTTTTATGAGTAAAACAAAGCCTTTCACATTACTTAGCACCTCATTGGGTTGCTTCAGCAGAGAATTAATGTGTGCATCACAAAATGTCCCATGCAGCAACCTAGTTGTCCCATTCTGTACAACCTGTGCCTTATAGACCAAGTACAGGGATAAATCCACATAGTGTGAATGGAAATATTCAAAAGGCAGGACACCTACAGTTAGATTGTTCCTGTTCAAAAAAAGAACCTACTTGCCCAACTGACTAAAGCTTTAATAAATTGTATCTTCCTATAAAGAGGTCATTTGAACCTCCAACATATGACTGTATGAGCACTCATAAGCAATGGAAACATTCACTTTCTGAGGGAATGCAACAATTTATAATAGGACAAAATTCATATTACTGACCTTAACAAGTAATCATCCATTCACATCGACTCCATCTTCTCAGAATTCAAATATGGCATATTAGTCCTCCTTCTCTCCATTACTGAATCTAGATTATGGTTCAGAAAAAGCACAATCTCTCCCAATTCACTTGTTATGATGCGTTCGAAAGTTAGTTAAATTCTGTAAGTGTTTGAAAATGGACCATCTTAAGGAAGAGAATAATACCTTGAAATAAAATTTCACTTGATACTGATCTCATACAGTAGAAAGAGTACATTCACAATGGATTAGGAGGAGGAAGTCAATAATGAATACAAGTTAATGGGGGGAAAAAGCTGAAAAAAAATTAAATTTTTCTATTCAGATACAGTATATCTCCCTTCCTTCACCGCAGATGGACCTTGAACCGAGGTTTTGAAGCAGCAATGCAGGAGGAGGAAAATGGAGTTAGATATTTGTATAAACACTCTCAGCTGAAATTGGCAGACCTGACAAGTCTGTTGAGAGAAGAGCAAGAGCAAATGCAATAAATGTTACTGTTGAGATGGCTTATCTCCAGAGGTGAAATTCAGCAGGTTCTAGCAGGTTTGCTAGAATCGGTAGTAAATTTTCTAAGCAGTTTGTAGAACTGGTTGTTAGAAGAAATCTCCTTTTGGTTTTTTCCCGGATTAATCCTGTAAGGAAGGCAGAAAAAAACATTCTGGTGTTATTTCTATCCTAATCTTTATTTGCCCTGCTTACAAAAACTACCCATCCAGTCACATGACTCTCCCAGCCATGCCCACCAAGCCATGTCCACAGAACCGGTAGTAAAACAAAATGAATTCCAACACTGTTTACCTCAGTTAATAGTTTCAAAGATTGAAGCTTCAAAAATGTCTTTTTTTGTTTTAAAGCTGTTTCCCAGTGAGTTCAAGGGACAGGAATGTCTAAATTTAATCCAATCCCCTTCCCCTTCAATCTGTCCAGTATTTGCTTTTCTAGTTCCCAAAACAACTAGTCAGCTCCCCACCTCTGCACTAGGAGTCACTGCTACACCGATGCCTATACTCTGTCAACAGAGCAAAAAAATGGGTCCTGTGATCCTTTGAAGAGCTACATAGTTTAATTGCAACTTTAAAAGTAAAGAACCCGTCAAGGTTGTCCTTTGAACAAGAATTGTGCAATATCCAGCGACTATCAATTGGGTAACAAGATATGAGGAAGGAAACGTAGTTCTGAGCAATACATAGAAATTTAATAATGAAGTAATATAAGATTTGTGATATTAGTTGATAAGTATCCAATGATCTAAAAAACATTATATCGCATGAACGCTTTCATAGGAGTTACAGTGGAACTGTACATAATATACATATATATACATATACATACATACATACATATATATAATGATATGTGTTTCTTTAAGAAAGAGAAGATTGATATGGTTCGATACACATAAACATATTTTGGATTCTTTATTGTTCCTGCTGCTTTTTGCTCTGAGGCTTATTCAACTAAATTGGTAAAATAATATGTGTTCCCATAACAATTCTTGGGGCTTTTGTTTATGTGTATCTGGCCCAATAGATTGAAATTTTTGAATTTCCATTCTATTGCTAGCAAATAGTAACAGACTTAAAATCATTCAGCCAGCTTTTAAAGTAAAACAGTATAGGTAGTCAGTAGTGGAATTCAATTTTTTTTACTACTTCTATGTGCATGGCTTGGTGAGTGTAGTTGGAGGGGTCATGTGACTGGGTGGGAAGTTTCTGTAAGCAGGGCATTAGAGATTAGGCTAGAAACAACAGCAGAATGTTTTTTTCCTACCTTCCTTACAGGATTAACCCTGTAAAGTAGAAAAAAACAAAAGGAGATTTCTTCTAAC
>JAEANM010018429.1:1670-12644 GCA_017656035.1 Myanophis thanlyinensis | reverse complement strand
CTATTTCCTACCCTCCCATTCTGCCCTAACTTACCTGTGGTCGTGAATGGTTGCGTAAGCATTTCACTGCATATTGTCCAAGTATGACTGTGCATGTGACCAATGAAATTTGAATTTGAATTTGAACTTCTTTCCCTGCTGAATAACTGGACTGGACTCCCTATGAAATTTCCCATCTGTACACCAGGTCTAAGGGTCTCTTTCTCTAGCTGCCTTCTTATGCTGAGCTAGGGATCTATGAACATCTACGTTAGAAAGCAAGGTACTCAAGGGACACACACTCTGGCAGAGCTCAGGACCTCCCCTGCTTTTCACACTGTCACTCAGGTTAGCAGAAAGGATTCAAAACTGGGTGAGAAAAGCAACCACAGGCTCATCAACATACTTTTCAAAGGACTAATACAACACCACATAATAAATAGGGTTACTTTTGCCAAGACAGTCATCAGTTTCATTTAATTCAATACCTTTCTTTGAATATGCTTTGCCTATTGTTTTTCTAAAGTCTTCAATAATAAAGGAAAAGAGAAGAATAGTTCAAGGGGAAAAGAGAAACTCAATCGCTCCCTCCACCATGCAAAAAATAACTCCTAACCTGGGACAAAATTAAAAACCAAAGCCTACATAAGTGAAGGCCTGATTTTTCCAGGTGACTTTTATTTTATCCGGTTTGCATGCATTAATGCTCTTGAACTCTTCCTGACATCAAGATGAAGGGGTCAACCCCAAGGGAACTAAAAAGCTAGAGGACCACACTCTGCCAATTGTATCTTTTTTTGGTAACCTCTTGTAGTACAATATGGAAAATAAAACAACCCTCCCACCGCTGGGAATATTCAGCAGAAAACGCACTTGCTGGCGAGTTGCTACTTAGCAAAAAGGCTTGAACCAAAAACATGCTGGGTTCATCAAATAGCAGAAAGTGAAATAGCCAGGTTTAGCCATACCTTTCCTGCATTAACGAGAGTTGCAATCTCATCCAGATAAGAACCATTTGATGCAAAAAATGACCATCGGTAATGGATCCCATTATAAAGATGCTATAAAGGAAAAGAAAGAAAGAAAACTAAGCACCAAAAAATATGCAAAGCTGCGTAACCTGTCACTTACATAAGCAAAGGTGAGGCAGGGGGGAAGGAAGCAAAAAATGCTTCTTTTTTTCCTAACTGACCTTCAAAACTTTTGCACCAATAGTGATCCCAGTCCGTAGCATGCCGTCAGCTACGCCAAGTCTGTCCATGTTCACTAAAAAGGGTGTCACCAAAGACACATATCTGGCCCCTGACCACTTCCTGAGAAGATTAGGAGCCCAGTTTTCAGTAGATCCACCAACATTATCTAGAATGAAATCAAACCTAAAAAGAAAAACACATGCGCCCATTAATTTTCAAAAAGAGAGTGACTCAACATGACATGTTATTTTCCCCCTGTAGGAGACAATAGTACAAATCATCCTAGAAATAAATGTAATTCCTATAAGGTATTTTAAAAAGGTCAGGAAGTAATTGTTTTTGAGCAGGGGTGGGCAACGACGGCAACTTTTATCAACTGTGGACTTCAACCCCTCAGAATTCTTGAGCTTGGCTTAGGAATTCTGGCAGTTGAAATCCACCCATCTTAGAATTTTCAGACATCTGAAAACAAATGTCCAGTTTGTGGGAAATATCCATGTTGATTTGCAAGATACCAGAAATAAAATAGCCAACTTGCCATTTGGAAACTTTTTGCCAAACACACAATTACTTTAGTACGTACATGGGTAATTTTTTGAGCTGTTCTTCCGTATTTCCCGATTTATAATCAATTATATCATCTGCTCCAAGATGTTTTACCAATTCACTGGCATCCTGAGAACAAACTGCAGTGACGTGACAATTCCAAGCTTTCATTAACTAAGAGAAAAGACAATAAAGGAAATCTACAATCACACGCACAACGATTATTCCACTCACTTGCTATGAATTCTAACTCAAGTTTACATCAAGGGCTGTTTTGTTTTGGAAATGCTGTGGGAATATTTGACAGCATCGCATTTCCCACTTTTTCATCCTTAACGTTTCACCCATCACACATCAGAATGCCAGAATAGGGGAGACTTATTTTATTTGTTTGTTTGTTTATTTGAAAGAAAAATTATATTGCCGCCTATTTGTACATGGTGACTCAAGGCAGCTTTCAGGGGTATAAAAACATTATATAAAAAATAAAACTAATAAAAGAAGATAACAAAATAATATAATAGCCCCCCAACTAACTTAACTTGTTAGTTGTCCGTTCTGGATTTATTTTTCCAGCTTTCAATCTCCTTTTTGATATGAGGTGGACCAAACAGATGAGCCTTACAATGCAACAGCATTGCTGTGTCTTGAACTCATTTTTTTCCCTGCTTCAATAGATGCTTTGGAGTATCTTCCCAAAGTTTAATTGCCAGCTACTCATCTTTTATACCTGTGGACTTTATAGTACAGGTAACCTTTGACTAAATCAAATCAAATTTTATTCATCACATGCAGTCATACATGGTACAAAATGCAGTGAAATGTGTATGTGACTGCTCGCAACCGCTCGCGACTATGACATAAGATGGTCATAAAGTGGCCACTTTTGCAACAGTCACTGAAGTCATTAAGGGAAGGTTAGTTGTTAAACTAATCCACTTCTGCAATGATCTCTTTTTTTTCCCCACAGAAATTAAGAGTAAATGTCAGTTTCCAGCAAAAAAATCATAAATTGTGGCTATGTGACCACAGGGCACTGCAAATGGCCATAAATGCAGGGCAAATTGCTGAGTACCCAATATGTGATTTGTGGGGAGGAAGGACAGCTCTCAGAACTTTGAATTCTGATCATAAGTAGCACTGAGAGGTCTGTCGTAACTTCAAATGGTCACTAAACAATGGTCATAAACTGAGAACTACCTACAAATGATGCTTAAAAACTTCAACTCTCAAAGAGGGCCTTATTATGCATTGCTTTTAATAATGTTTCATTTTATACTAATAATTGTCTCTTTGTGTCATATTTCCCAGCTTTTCCTCTATGCTCTGCATTTGATTCATAATCTTCTTGGAATTTTTTATCAGAATATCTTTAATGCTTTGAATTATTAATGCCATTTCTTCCCAATTTCCACTCATTTCTTCCTGATGGAACACCTCATTTAATTTTATTATGTCCCTTTTTTATCCAATAGTCCAAAATCATGTATTCCAGCATAAAATCACTCCTCAAAAAGTTCAGCCTGTTCTTCTGGATAGTTTTTCAGAATCTCCTTAGGTCCCTTTATAAATTCAGGATATATTGTATCCTTCAGGGGTCACTTTAATAAAAATTTCTTATTCTCATTTTTAAATACAGTAATCAGGTTGTGAATATTTCCAGGATTTTGGGCATATGTAATGTTCTTCTTTCATCAGCAGGTGGCACTCTTAGTTTAAATTTCAATATTGAACAATTTTCTCCAAAATTAATATAGTAATTCAAAATATAATGCACTTAGTTTTTAAAGTAGATATTTCCAGCATTTTAAAAATGCCTGTCCAAAACAATGCTTATCCAATTTGAAAGTCCAATTTTTTGTATTGCTGTATTTTCAAAGGGTTTTATCTTTTTTCCTTTAATTCTTTGTTCTTCAATTCTAAAGTTTTTCTCAGTGTGTTGAATCACTGTTTTTAAAAATCATTGTGAGTCTCTCTTTTCCTGAATTCTTTTTGTGGTTAAATTTTCAATAAAAAAGATTCTTCTCACCCAGTTCCAGACACTGGTCACCAAATTCACTCCAACACAATTCTTAGTTGTTCCTCGGCTGTCCCAGTTTCGTGAGAGCCATCTTTAGGCTGCCTCTTCTTCTTGCCATGGCATAGAAGGAAAAAGCCTGTGGTTCAGCAGGAGTGTTGCGATCTCTCCTGCGACCTCTCAGGGAGCCCCTGCTTAGCTTCACCGCCCCTGCAAGGCGGCTTTGGCTCCTTTCAGAACCCACAAATAGGAAGAATTCAGCACGGGAATGGAGCACTCCGTTCCCAGTGACTGATAGCGCAGAGATATCAGCCAGAAGTCCATATTTGTCTCATTCTACAGCATTTTCCCACAATGATTCAATAGTAGCAATTCCTGGAACACTTAACCTGAATAAACACATCTTCAAGTTCACGTAATGCACATTTAAAGTTTTTCTTTAAATCTTTATAAGCTATAATGCAATTGGTAATGCTTGATTACAGAGCATAAATACTCTAGTTGACAGTATTTTTTATTGTAGCCTCTATTATGAATATGAAAATAAAATAATGAGTTAAATTTATACAATTGCAAGACTCTATTCTAGGAGTCTTTCAAGAAACAAGCAAAACCTCTCCCAAAATCATCAGATTTAATATACTTACCTGTATAGCAAAGGTACCCACTCCACCTGATGCACCTATGATCAATATTCTATGAAGCAAAAACAAGTACAAACAATGAAAATATTTAACTTTTTTTTAATAGAAGCATTTTTATTTTTCCAATATAACTTGTACAAAGGATATAATAAAACCAAAATATTTAACTTCTGTGTAGTTATATATACTCCTAGTGATCAAAAGAAGTAAACTGATGAAGTGCCTATTGTGCAAACTGTATTTAAGGAATTCAATTTATATAGTGCAATGTTAAGAAACTATAAATGAAGAGGAACCAACATTTCAGGTAGCCTTACCTTTAAAATATTGCAAGTTTAAAGCATAGGACAGTAATATTTAAATGTATTATATAATACAGAAACATATCAACATAGTAGAAAATATTATGAGAATAAAATATGAAAATGGATTGCACTTGGTTAATATATTGGCATGAAGGATAAATTGAGCAATGTTGAAAAAGTTATACAGATGAAATGATTTTTTTGAACTTCTTTGTGACATATTCCTGTGCCTGATATAAGATATTTAAATTAGTTATAGTCAAAGAAGTATTATTTTACAAAAGCTGAAAGGCATGAAATCTATTACTCTTTCAGAGATGCTAAAATTGAATCAGGAAGGAGATACTCATACTCACAGACATCCAAAAGAAAAGTTAGGGCCTTAGTTTGGAAAATAAAGCCAATGACCAACTTCCTGTAGATCACCTGGCTGTTTACCTTTTGTTGGGACAATTATCTGCATCAAGTCCCCCAGCATTGGACACTGCAAACCATGTTGTTAGACCAACATAAGGCAAGGATGCAGCTTCAGTGTGACTGAGACACTTTGGTTTCCTTGATATCTGCATAAAAATAAGTGCATGGAGGCATTGCCTTGGGTTCTCTCAGTCAGAACATTTTCCATAAAAGCAGATCTACCAAAAAAAGCAAACGTACCTACACTTGTCAAATTCATACATGTATCTCTTACGTATTCAGTTTGAAACAGTTAGAAAATGTTGCATTTGGAAAGACACTTCAGGATAATCAATTCTACAAAATGAACAGCCACCCTTTAGATCAGGGTGTCAAACTCGCATCGTCATGTGACGTATCGTGACTTTTTTCACCTTTGCTAAACCAGGTGTGGGCATGGTCAGCGCATGATGCATCCGGCCCATGGGCCGCGAGTTTGACACCCGTTTTAGGTAGTACAGGTAGTCCTTGACTTATGACCTCAACGGAGCTCAAAGTATCTGTTGCTAAATGAGACATCTGTTAAGTGAATTTTGCCCCACTTTTCAACCTTTCTTGACACAGTGGTTAAGTGAATTACTGCAATTTTAAGTTAATAACACAGTTGTTAAGGGAGTCCAACTTTCTCATTGACATTACTTGTCAGACGGTCGCAAAAGATGATCATATGACCCTGGGACACTGAAACCATCATAAAATCATGCCAGTTGCTAAGCATCTGAATTTTGATCACATGACCATGGAGATGCTGCAACGGTTGTAAGTGTGAACAAAAGCCATAACTTTTATCAGTGCCAGTGTAATGTTGAACTGTCACTAAACCAACTGTTGTAAGTCAAGAGTTAACTGTATTGTAGCTCACCTATGGAAAGGAAGAGTTGGCAGTGAGTGATGGGTCTTTTCCATAACATACTCTGTCTCCACACCAAATGAACTGCACTGCTAGAAAGCACATCTGATTCTATCATAAAGGCAGGCAAGAGAATGCAAGTTCTCTTTCTGTCTTCTACAGAGCTTTGTTTTGCCAGCTGGCCAAATAAAGCACTGTGCTTTTGCAACAGCCAGTCAGATTCTGCCTTTCCATTCTCTTTTGCAAAGCTAAATAGAAAAGAGGTAAATGCTTATAATACTATGCAGATCAGAGTGGAGGTTCTATGTTATTTTAATATTTTAATTTCAAAGAGTTTTTTTAGCCACCATTTGAAGGGTAAATATAGAAATAACAGCACATTTTAGGCTCGGTGGCTAGATTGTAGTACTGCAGGCAAACTCTGCCCACAGTCTGGAGTTCGATCTTGACGGGGCTCGAGGTTGACTCAGCCTTCTATCCTTCCTTAAATGAGGACCCAGATTGTTGGGGGCAATATGCTGATTCTGTAAACCACTTAGAGACTAACTGTAAAGCACTTTGAAGGGGTATATAAGTCAAAGTGCTATTGCTATTTTTAAAAATTACAATTTAGAAATTCTTTTGCATTTGTGCTTGTGTTTACTTTGTTTGAAATAAAACTTAGTTGACTTACCTCATTTCCACTTGCTAGAACAAATTCTGACAAGGTACCTTGTTTCCAAGGTGGAATTGCTGCCCATACCTGAAAAATAAACCATCTGAAATATTTTTTTCTACAAAATAACCCAATTTTTTGACCTGCAGAAGGTGGTGTATTTAAAGCAAGCAGATACTTAAAATTCATATTCCTACATGGTGGTGTATTATACACAGAATGTCCAACTCATTCCATTCTGGAAAACCTTTAAGCAAGTTTTTTATTCCCACAGAATAACAATAAAAGAGAAAAATACTCTCACTTATAATCTTAAATGAAACATGTCTGTTAAAATTATTGCTTTCTAATACTAATGATTTGTAAAGCCACTCAAAATACTAAGGATTTTTTTTTATTATTATTAGTCAGGACTGAGGAACTTTCTTGTGTGAGAAAATTCTAAAAGTGCTAATGTACTGCCAGCTGAATTTAAAGAAGCAGCATGATGCAGCAGCTAAAAAGGTAAAATGCAAACGTCAGATGCATTAACAGAATGACAGAATCCAGCCTCCTGTACAGGAGATAATAGTATCACTGTATTCTGTACTTGTTGAATCATACATGGAAAGCTATGTCCAATTCTGGGCCCCATGATTTAACAAGGATTTTTAACAGGTTTTAACACATTCAGAACAAAGTTATCAGGATAAAAAAGAGTCTAGAAATCAAACCTCAAAAGGAACAATTAAAAGAACTTAGCATTCTTAGCTTTCTAAACAGAGACACAAGGAAAATATTACAGCTAGTTCTCAACTTTGGACCACAATTGAGCCCAAAATTTTTGTTGCTAAGGAGAGTTGTTAAGTGAATTTTGCCCCATTTTATGACCTTTCTTGCCACAGTTGTTAATTGAATCACTGCAGTTGTTAAGTTAGCAACATGGTTGTTAAGTGAATCGGGCTTCCCCATTGATTTTGCTGGTCAAAAGGTTGTGAAAGGGGATCATGTGACCCCAGGACCCTGCAACCGTCATACACACCAGTTGCCAAGTGTCTGAATTCTGATCACATGACCCTGGGCATGCTGCAACAGTCGTGGGAAAACAGTCATGCATCACTTTTTCCAATGTTTTTCTTAACTTTGAACAGTCACTAAACGAACAGTGGTTAAGTCAAGAAGTACACGTATGGCAGTCTATGGCTCAGATCTGATTTTTGTTCAAACCATGAGCAAAACAAGGAACAATGGGCTGAAATTAAAGAGATTCAGGTTGAATATTAAGAGGAACATCATGACAATGAGAGGAGTGAAAAAGTGAAACAATCTGCCTAGATTGAGTGGTTGATTTCCCCTCATTGGAGTTTTTCAAATGGGAGCTAGATAATCTGCCATGCTGGTTTGAAGATTCCTGTATAAAACAGGAAGAAGGATTAGGATCTTCTCCAATCATGCAATCTATAATTCTATGATTCTATTTCAATCTTCCATTACCTCATCTCCAGGTTTGAAGTAGGAAACACTCGGTCCACATTCCATAACAACCCCAGAAACATCTCGACCTAGAATTAGAGGAAATTCGCTGCCTTTTTCTGAAATTTGCAGCGGATCTCGTTTCACTCTTAGAGCATAAGCTCCATAGCCATCTATTAAAAGAAATCGAAAAGCAGGAATCAGTTTGTTGAACCGTTATTTAGATTTACATACTTCTTTTCCTTACTATTTGCTTGCACTTATTTTATTCATTCCAAACTGAGGATTCCCATTTTACCCACTGAAAACTGAGACTGATAGACGGCAGTTTAGAGTCTCAGCCACAGTGTAAACAGATATAATCCAGTCTCCAGTTTGGCTTTTTTAAACAAGAAAAGTTTATTTATTTGTTTCTTTAAAACTGCAATCCCACCAGCATGTCCCAAAGGGTTACCAGAGCAGCCCAGAGCAATATAAAAGTCAGATTTGTCTGAATTCAGTTTAGTATATATTGAAGTTTTAAATTGTATAGAGTAAGTAAGAGTCTGGTTAATATAAAGTAACAATAAAATGGTTATGTTTCATACTGCGTATTTTCCACTTTTATCATAAACCAATGTGAAAACAGAAGGGGAATCTTCCCAGCAAGGCTTAGCATTTCCTAATAGGATGATCTGACTGCACCCGAAAATGAGGTCACACCTCCTTGTAAGTGGTAAAATGAAACAGGGCAAAAAGGAATGAGCAAAGTCAAAGAGCAGATGTCAATGGAGATAATTCTATGTTCATTTAGACTGGATTAAGACAAAATTAAGTTAATGAAAATGTTTAAGTAGACCCAGTTAAGGTTACAGTGCAAGAATCTAAGCCTATGCTATTCAATGTCACTAGTATTCCATGAAAATTAGTAAGTTTCCAATAATATTCACTCTGTAGATAACATTAGGCCACTGGTTTCAATAGATTTAAGAGCCTTAACTCTAAAGAAGGTCAAGGCACAATCTATTTATGAAAATCTCCAGTGCAGAACTATTGTATCCTTGTCTGCAAATATTTAGCAGCCAGTAGAAGACTGCAAAGAAATATAGACATTTTGATTTGCTGCCATCTAGTACTTATCTGACTTTTTTACAATTCCGCTGGTAGTTCTGGTTTAAGGTGACAAGAGACTTCTGTATTAATCAGTTTTTCTATAACTTTTTTTCTATTAGACAAATTCATATGATACTAATAGTAAAATAGAAACACCTGGCACAAAACTGGTTCTTAGAGCAGTTACATGCCTACTGCAATGTTCCAGGTGCCTATCTTAGAGTTTGTTTGTTTTTTAAAAGATAATTAACATTATAGTCCATCAGTACTGAAATAAAAGTAGAATTCATCCATAAGATTTATTTTTGTGAGTTCAGAATACTTTTATAGTTAGTTCACTGATGTTTCTATCTATCTATCTATCTATAATATGCAATGCATAACATCTACTTACTTCGCATGTTAACATCTATGGGATTTAAACTTGCAGCGTGAACTTTAATAATAACTTCATTAGGGAGGCGAATTGCAGGAAATGTCATATTACTTGTGAGTCGGAGTACATCGTTTTTCCCATAGCGATCAATCACCCAGGAAGGCATGGTTGAGCATCTTTGATAGGAAGCGTGGAACTTTCTACTCAGCAGTTGTAGACTCAAACTCTTCTTCAATCCAGCCAGGCTAAGACAACCCAACAATTGAGAACATATTTTCCTGCTAAGTGTGTTTCCCCTTAGCAACATTATTGCAAAAGGCGATAGAAATGTTAAGCCTCTTTTGATCTGCTTTGAAAAAATGCTTCTAATAAATTAGAAAAATTAGAAATCCTTATTTTAAAATTATCATTTTGTTCCTTTACAATTTTTGAAAAATATGCCCCTTATTGTTTCTCTTTTCTCACAAGCCAAGGAAAAAAACAGAAAAACGAAAAGACAAAGATAGCTTTCATTGATCTTTGGTGAGCAAAAAGAATGCTAAACTTCACAGGAAGTAAAACTATTTTTCTTTCCAGTTCCACCCATGCACCAAGTCCTCAAGGCAATTGAAACTAATCTCTTCCACCGAAAGAAAAACGGCCGCAAATATTACAATATTTCTCTGCACCCTTCCACAATATTCTTCCTATGACTTTTCAAATCGCGCGAAGACCCTTCTTAATCCCAAATCTCCTGCAGACCAGCGCTTGATACCCCCGGTCACCCAAATCCTATGCACGCGCAGATACAGATTGACAGGCTGTGTCTGAACCAATACAAACCCAGCATGCTTTGATGCTGTGAACGATGAGCCAATCAGCGACCTCAATATTAGAAATGCTTACCAAGATGGATGCCCCCATAGGTGCCTTCCTGCACTATCAATAACAGAAGTTCGTACAGCTGGGAAGGTCTGCGGGTCTCTCGGAATCTTCCATCCCGGGATGCCGGGCAAAATGCTGCGCGCCTCGCTCCGAGAGGTGCGTCGGGTTTTATTTCCTTTTGTTTTGTTTTGGCTGTTCCGAAAGTTATTTCTGTCTCTAGATCTAGATTCTCTTTCTGCGTTTGGGGGACACGCTTGATGTTCCAAGTATACTTGATATACAAAGGGTAGAAATCCAGATAATTCAGGACTTTCAGAATTGCAATACTAGGATTTTTTTTTTAGGTTGCTGTTGTAGTAACGGTAAGATAACGGATGTAGGTAGTAGAAATCCAGATGACCAGTAGTTGACAGCAAAGGGACATGGAAAGTTTATATTCATATATTCATATTATTCATATAGTGATTCGTCCGGACTTTTGCAGGGCAGCCTGCAATCTTGGCAATGCAAAAAGAAACCATAGATGGTTTCACCATACACACACA
>JAEANM010018428.1:0-12644 GCA_017656035.1 Myanophis thanlyinensis | reverse complement strand
TCTGAGCCAGCTGGCTCAGGAATTCTGGGAGTTGAAGTCCACGAGTCATGAAGGAGCCATAATTGCCCACCCCGCTCTAAACAATATCTTAAAAATAGAAACTAATTAAAAGTAATCTTTCAGTTATGATACTTGTTCAGTGACTATTCAAAGTTACGATGACACTGAAGGAATTACAACTAATCCTGAGAGTTCCAACAGTAGCAGGGTCCCCATGGTCACATTATCATAATTATGTCACAGCAAGCCAAGGTCACATAATCATAATTTCCAACATTTTCTGCGAACTTCCTACAAGCAAAGTCAATAGGAAAACCAGCAGGAAATAAGAAGTCACAATAATGTGTAGGTCTCACTTAACAACATGTACAGTCTTCGGGTTACAATGGCAACCAGGATTGCCAGAATTGCTGCTGCTAAGCTTTACAGTCACCTTATATAATAGAAATTAGAAATGAAAATTCTGTTCCCAATGGCTATCATAACTATGGACCAGTGGTGGAATTCAATTTTTTTTACTACCGGTTCTATGGGTGTGCTTGGAGGGTATGGCTGGGCAGATTAACCCTGTAAAGTGGGAAAAAACAAAAGGAGGTTTCTTCTAACAACGGGTTCTCCAAACTGCTTAGAAAATGTATTACCAGTTCTAGAAAATAGGCTAGAACATTGAATTTCACCTCTACTGTGGACTATATATAAAAAATGTATTAAAAACATTACATTTCAATATTATTCTAGGACATAACACAGAAGAAACAAAACAGCATTAGATCTTTTAAAATCTTTCTCCGCCCACTTCATACCACATAACTTAACACTCTCCTCAAGCTATGATTTTCTTTCTCTGTAACATTTCATTTGGAATCACTTTTGAAATACTCTCACTATTCAGCAGGGATGGCTTATTACATATTTTCTTACAGCTACAATTAATATTTTTCCCTGTAGAAATTTTCCATTAGGGATTCCTGCAGCTGATGATCAAAAGCTTTTAAATAAGCTTGTAAGCATTTTTCTAGATGTATATCTGACCACTAACAATCTAAGAGTGTGCTGACCTCAGTTGTAATATATGCTCTTTAACACTGTCACAAAGTCTGCAGCAGTAAAATTTTACAATTTCCTTTTTGAAAGTCTCACCTCATTTCTGTGATTTACGCAAAACAGTGAGATATGGGACTAAAAAGTCTCCAGGTATTCCCAGGTGTGACATCTGAAAATATAACGAAAAGAACAATGGCACTTTTTAAAACTAAGCAGCATAGGTAATTATATAGGAAAGGCCATTCTAAATCACAAGGTCAGTACAGAGGCCAGGGCCTGGAATATAAGAATCTTTACATTGGGATTTGTTGACCAGCTGGACCCCTTTGAACTCAGTGAAAAGTTGCTTCTAATGCTTATTTATTTTTGCTGGATGATACTATAAAATGTATGTGCTGGTAGTGAACATGGAAAGAAAAATGCTTTCCTGAAAAACATAATATTAATTCACCCACCATGCCAACCTGCAGTCCTGCTTGTTTGGTTTACACCCCTTCTGATTTATAAACTTGAATAATGGCTAAACAAGTTTTTAATTTTTATTTATTTTAAATTTGTATGCAAATTTAACAAATAACAAAGTTTAAACAAAACCATGGTTTGGTATTTGAATTTAGTAAATATCTAGCATGGCGCTGCTGTTGGAAGTTAACACCCACTCCTCTCCTAGAAAAATGAAAAAATATTAAAAGGCAAAATATTTCCCCTAAAAGAGAAATAGAAACTCAGCCCAAGCCCCCCGCCCCAAGATACTTTGGTTATTTGGAAGTTATTTGGAAGACAATAGACTGAGCTAGCAACTTATTTGCAACTTTAAAAGGTTCTTAGCCCTAGGATGGGATTGCCCAACTTTCCACATGGCCCATTGGAAGATTACATCACTCAGCAAGATTCAGCCAAGCTTGGGACTCAAAAGACAACCTATAAAGTTACCCCTGTATGGCACCATGGGAGTCTGACAACCAATCAGAATACAAGCTAAAATTCAAACTCCAACAGAGGGCATAAAACCTAGGGACTCCCACCATCTCTGCCCTTTTTGCACAAGACTTCAAGCCTGTTCCACCAATAAACCATTCTTCCAAGCAGTCTCCATGTTTCCAGGGTCTTTTTCCTCACTTGGAACTGAACTCATATGGATATTTCTTGCAACAGTGCTATTAAATATAGCATAAAACTGATTTCATTATATACAAATATAAAAATATGTATTATATATTTTTATTCCAATGAAATTATTGAGACAGGTCTCTGTTAGAAATTCATTCCTTTTATTTCTTATTCTTATAAATAGAGGAGGAATGTAATTCCCCACCAACTATTGTCCTGTAACTATGGCCTAAACTTGAACCAACCAATATATAAATATATAAAACATGCAAAATTATAATAAAAATGACAAAATGTTAACAGAGCAGTTGTGTGAATATCTTTAAAGTAGATTTCTAAGAGATGGCATTTATTTTTATTTATTTAGTTTATTTATTTCTAACTTTTATATACTGACAGACTAATTGCATTTCAATTAGACAATCAGTTGACGAATTGCCATCTTATGAATTTGCAAATATATATTCATAAATATAATCTGACATAAAATGTTACATACAAAGAAAAAAGAAGATATGTTGGCAAAATATAAAATTTTATATAAAAATATAAAATTTGAAAATAGTATGATAGAAAGATGTTTATTATTATAGGAATAGGTCAGAAATATCCTTGTATTTATATGGGTCCTATATAAGTCTGCTGAGTGCAGTTTCATATTCTTACTGGTTTCCTGTAAGTACGCAAATACTGACTCAACCTGTCCCAGAGCTACACTGAATCAGGGTACCACTATTTTAATTTAATTTACCACTATTTTACCACTATTTCTCAACATAATATCACTGAACACTGTTGTAGAAAATTAAAATAGCAATGTTTAATAGATATCAAGTCAATAATATTTGTTGTGTCCATCACGTACCATAATAGATATTTATGCTTCAATATGTACGATTTCTAAGCTTCAAACTAACTTCGCTTCTTTCTGTCTATTTGACAAACTATAGTTGATATCAAACCCATCACTGGCTACATTTGTGATAACAAAGTTTGACAATTTCACTGTAAAAATTTTTGTAATTTAAATCCTATTCTCATGGAAGTTTCACAAATTCTGCATGAAAATCATCTTCAAATGTACATATAAGTCTACAGTTTAGCTGGCATATAAAAGTTTTCAACTTCCTGCACTTATAGCTTATTGCATTTTGAAGAGCTACAAACTTTGTTGAATATAACTTGCATAATATATTGGATGTAAGTGATGGCCATAATCTCACCCTTTAAATAGAATGGCTGAGTGACAGTATAGAAAGGGAATGAAAACTGAAAAAAATGACTTTTTGATCAATGTTTGAAGTTTGACAGCTTTTTTCTACATAGGCTATGAGACTAACGCAAATCTAGTTTGGTATCTGGGTTTCAAGAACACAATATTAAAATAAACTTGAGTTCAAACTATATGCCATAATTATCTCAAAAGGGGAAGAGATATACAGTATATGGTACTGAACTATAACTCTCAGATGTCTTACCCCAGGTATTCTGGTTGGAAATGATAAGAGCTATAATTTAGCACAAGTTCTCTATCACTTACTTTAAGCTCCAGTCTTTCGCTAAGTATTTTCATTACCAACTAGAATTTTTTTTTTATTATGTGTCTGACTTTAGTTTCTTAGAGGAAGACTTTCCTAAGATTTCTCTAGATATAGGTTTAAGATTACAGAGACAACCTATGGCCTAGAATTGCCACAATGCTAAATCCTTTTTTAAAAAAAGAATTCTAATGCCTAGATACCTTTGAAAAAAACATAAAAATCACTTTTATTCTAGAGATACTTATTATTAAAGTTATAAAGGAATTGTGTTTGTATTAGGAAATATAGAAATGTAGATTTGTACATAGAAATGTAGAAACATATAATGAGATTTTTCTTAAATAGCTTGGTCCTCCCACAAATTACCAATTATGCAGAGTTAATGTAAAATGCTATTAGAAATCTACCGTGCCCAAAAAGCACAACATAAGTACAGATAGTCCTCAACTTATGACTACAATTGAGCCTAAAAATTATGTTGCCAAGTGAGACAATTGTTAAGTGAATTTTGTCCTGTTTTACTATCTTTCTTGCCAACATTAAATTAATCCAGTGGTGAATTTCAACTGGATCGCACCTCACCTGAACTGGTAGTGGTGATTTGAAATTGGCCCTGCCCACTCGCCTCTGCTCTTATCCTTCCTTATACGAGCTTTGGTTTTTTTCTTACTTACCTTAATCAGCTGTTTGACGCATCTACGGAGCCTTCCTGATGATCCCTGCTACCTCTGGTGCCTCTAAAAGAGGTTTAAAAAGCCATGTTGCAGTGTGTTTGGTGGGTATGTGCCAAACCGGTAGCAAAACCAGTCGGATTCCACCCCTAAGTTAATCACTGAAGTTATTAAGTTAGAAACATAACTATTAAATGAATCTGGCTTCTCCATTGACTGCTTGTCAGAAGGTTGCAAAAGAGGATCACATGACTCTAAGATATAACTGTCATAAATATGATTTAGTTGTCAATCATCTGAATTTTGATCAGATGATTATGAGGATGCTACAGTGGTCATAAGTGTGAAAAGTGATCATAAATCACTTTTCAGTGCCCTTGTAACTTTAAACAGTCACTAAATGAACTGTTGTAAGTTGAGAACTACCTGTATATGCAAGCAAACAAGTAAGTCAATAAGGACTAAGGAACTAATGGCTATTTGTGGGAAGCATATACTACTACGGCCAAAAGACCTTTTGGATATGAATAATTTTCTCTATGATATTTAACAATTCTAACTAATAGCTACATTCCAATTTCTCCAACCAATGTCTGATAAAGACATATCACACACTATTCACACACAATGATTGATTAGTTCTTGGTTAGATTGCTACTTTAGCATTTGCTTACTTTGTTAGTCTATATAGTTTATGTATTCTGTAAACCCAAATGAATTAATTACGTAACTAAGTTAAGTGACTCAACTTTTTATTTAGCTAGTAATATTACAACTTTTAAAAAAGGAATAACTGCTTACTTATTACCTCAGAGACTAATTCTGTCAACTTTTTTCCAGCCTTTCATAGAACAAATATGCGCAATTTAGAATATAACTCATAAAAATCAATATTTTGTCTTCACCATATTGGAAAGATTATTTTAGTTCTAGGTGTGAAATCTCATTTGTCCAATTATTATAGAAAGTTTCTTAGAAACATCAGCTTCATGTTCTCTACTCAATTGCCATAAACAAATGTCAATCATTCCGTCTACCAGTTCCACTATATAACAATTAGACTTGTATAATACTCGTGTATTTTTACCACCTTAGATCTAGAAAACAAAAAGTTAAGTGATGAACATCAAAATATAATTAAGAATGCTATCTGCAAATCAAATCAGAAGGAAATATTATTGAGTTCAATGCGGTTTTGGAGTGTGTGTTTTTGAATCAGTGTTTGACTCCTGGCCACTGCCTGAATGAGTCCCTGTAATTTTCTTGGTAAAAGTGTTTAAAGTGGTTTGCAATTGCCTTCTTCTAAGGCTGAGAAAGAGGAATTGGCCCAAGGTCAGCTGGCTGGCTTTGTACCTAAGGTGGAAAACTTTCCTGGTTTGTAGACGGATGCGTTAGCCACTATCCCATACTGATTTTCTTTGAATGGAGCTTAATATCATATAAATAGAACTATTTACTCTATAAAAGTAAATATTCATGACACTCCAGCCTAAGACAGACATTATTCTAGCATCCAGCTTTGTTTGTTTTAGTTCTTATCATAACACACACACAAAATAAAGCAATTGTTTTCTCTACTGCATAGTTATAATAACAATGTTAAATATAGTCAAAGCTGCATATATGGCATAGCAAACTACATGCAATTCCCTGGACAAACAAAGGGCTGAAAGAAAATAATGTTTCACTGAGAATTTACAGTGGACATTTTGGATACTGAAAGCATATGCTATTATCAACATCAATAAGAATATTTTTAGAACATGCAGAGTGCATCATTGTAATTCTTTTTCTAAAGGAAACAAAACATGCAGCATGAAAGACCATAAAGCCAATTGAAAGAAGTAGTTGAGGAGCTTATGTTTTGAAGCTTTAGTAGCTGGTGCTCTCTTTTGATGCTATATTCCTATATGATGGAATATTAAACATCTATAAATAATTTCTAATTCTTCATCATTGGAAACAATTGCTTTCTGATTTTGTATTGTGCAAAAGGAGAAGAGGTCCACAAAATTAGCATGTTACAGTTGCAATTCCAGGATTTTCTGCAAATGAAAAAATACTCTCATACTCTTCTTTTTGGATGGACATGATAAAAATAGAACAGATTGCCAAAAGGAGATCTACCAGACCATAATCCAAATTATGTCAAATTTGGCAAATACATAATTTTAATTGTCTACTGTGACTCGGCTCCCTTGCACTAAAGTCAGAGACAGTTATATTAAAAGATTTGGAAGGAACAAATGAAGTAACTAACTCTGTACATGGCACTGAGTTATTGAGGTTAGTGAAATCTCAAGACTGCAGCTACTGCCAAAACCATTTTCCAAGCTGTCTATGTGCAATAAAATTAGAATTTAGTTTTAACATAAAAATAATTTCAATGAATTATTCAGGCAGACTACAGCCGAGCTACGCTCCTTAGTGTGTGCCTCCTCGTGGGACAGATTGAGCACAGGAAAAAAGAGCTCAAATAAAGGTGAAGTTACATTGAGGCTTCAAATAGTCTTCCTTTTGTTTTAAAAAGGGAGGTGGGAAATACTGCGCATTTCTTTTCTTGCTTAATCTGGATGAAAACAGTAAAGGTCGCCTTTTCCAGCCATGATCTTCTTGCTTATTAAGTTGGGCTCAGAAAGGGATTTGGAGACCATATATCAGTGGTTGCGAACCTTTTACTTACCGAGTGCCGAAAAGTACTTGCTTTGAGTATACCATCCACACGTGTGTGGATCCTCCATGTGCGCTGCATGTACAACCGTACCATCAACGCATGCATGCAGCTTGTGCACATGCATGGCACATGTGCTGCACACAGATACTCACACACACATGAGCAATTGCATGTGCATGCACAGGAGAGCGCCAAAGACCAGCTGGATTTCCTGCTGCAATTGCGTGCATGCACAGAGGATGCCTGAAGACCAGCACAATCTCTGCAATCGGGCATGCTTGCATGTGCAATCGCATGTGTATGCTCAGCTGGAAGTAAGTTGGCCAACAGATTGAGTGCCCAGCAAGATGGTTCTGTGTGCCACCTGTGGCACTCATGCCATAGGTTCGCCATCACGGCCATATATGAAAATGTAACCTAACAAAAAGGCATGAAAACAAAATTAATATGCCATTAAGAGAGACAAAAAAAAGTATTTCAGCCACTGCTTTTATCTGCTATTTGAGTGCTTTCAGAAGCAGCTCTAGCCATAGTTTCAAACCAGATGGAGCAGCAGATGGGACCTTGATTTGACCCAATGCAGCTGTTACACTTCTTAAACCTTAAAATTCACACATCATTTTCTGTCCTGTGAACTGAAACCAGGAAGCAAATTCTCCCTTTTGCCAAAGATCAGCCAGGCAAGTTGCATTCCACTCTATTCTTTTCCACTACTGTACTATATTGCAGAGAACCCCTCATGCTTAAAAACGTCATATATACATAAAAATATGAAATTAAATATAGATCCTTAGGAGGCAAGAGGGATGCTGTGAATTTGTGTCTTCTGAATTTTATTTCTAGAGAATGGTACTTGGTTGGCGGTGGGGGATCATAAAATCTGTACTAACAGCTGAATTCCTAAATGTGTCAAATATTAAATAAAACTGGCCATGTGCTCATCCAGTCAGAAGTAAACCAAACTAAGATCAAGCATTTCTGAAGAATAACCTTTCTGCTTCTCCTCATTCCACAATCCTCATCATCATTTCAAGAGGTTGGGGGCGAGATAGGGCTTCTATTGCTACAGCTACATATGCAGTCTTTCAAAATATCCTGATACCCTACATTGAAAACTGCACACATAATATATAAACACTGAGTATACATTCTTATAGACCTTACATTGTTTTTCAGAGATGAAAAAAGAAATGGGGAAAAACCAAACTGAAAACTGAAAGGGAAAAAAAACCAATTTGAACATAGCAGGCAAGATACAGCATGCGGAGGCAATGATAACTAGCACAGGACATTTCAAAGCAGGAACAGAAACAGTGAAGAAAAAAATAAATCTGAAACCTAAAATGTGGCAATTGCATCAAGCCTAATCTTTAATTAAAAATCTCAGGATAGTGTCATGATTCCACAGTATAATAATCTCACCAGAACTTTGTGGATGCATATGCAAGTCACCCCAAGCCGAACTTAATGTAAACCATAGCATACGGCATCGCATCGCATAAGGCAACATTACAGAAATTTCTGCCTTTGTTGAATTTATTGAACACCTGTGTTTGAAATTTGTGCGTTTGAATTTGAGAGAATTTGTTGAATACCTGTAGAATAAAATCTCTCAAATTGTTCCCAGTTAGAACCCCTGAATGGTACTAGTCCTTCTCAGATGCCTATAAAGCTGTCTTGCCCAGTAATTCGAGAATACTTTGACCTTGTTGGACCCAAGGAGGTAGTCAGGGTCCTCTGCTCTGTCAACGCAACCATCAGTCAATTTGACCCTTGTCCCTCCTGGCTGGTGAAAGCTTCCAGGACAGTGACTACCAGTTGGGTTCATGCAGTGATAAATTCCTCACTGCAAGAGGGAATATTTCCAGGACCTTTTCAGGAGGCCCTGGATTGTTCTCAACAGCTCTCTGAGATCCTGTATGAAACAGATTTCCTAGACTGCTTTCAGTCAGAATTCAGGCCTAGATAAGGGACAGAAACAGCTTTGGTCACACTCACGGAAGATTTTTGATGGGAGCAGAAGGGAGTAGTACAACCATTCTCACTCTCCTTGACCTCTCAGCAGCCTTTAATACCATTAACCATGGTATTCTTCTGAACTAGCTATACAAGTTGGGAATGGCATAGTTTTGAGCTGATTCAGCTCCTTCCTTCAAGGCCAAACCCAGTTAGTATTGATAGGGTGTGAAACATCTAGCCTTGGACCTCTCGTTTCTGGTGTCTCATAGGGCTCAGTACTATCTCCTTCCTTGTTTAACATCTATATGAACCTGTTGGGCAAGATCCCATATCACCATGGGTTGAGAAATTAAATGATACTCAACTCTATATCTCTAAACATGGTGACAGAGTAAGGCTGTCTCTACCCTCTTGCAATGCCTGTAGGAATCAGGATAGAGAACACAGACTTAGACTGAATCCCAGCAAGATTGAGTGGCTTTGAGTGGCTCTGGGTGCATGGATGTTTGGGTGTTTGCCGCCCTTAGTTCTGGATAGGGTTTTACTATGCCTTTCAGACCCAGTTCACAACCTAGAAGTTCTCCTTTGACTCATGTCTTCTGCTCGAAGACCAGGTGGTAAGTAATACTAGGAGAGCATTTGCACAGCTCCAGTTTGTGCACCAGCTGCAACCTTTCCTGGATCATAACTCCATATGTACAGTTACTCAAGCCATGGTCATCTCTTGTCTGGACTATTGCAATGTCTCTACATGGACCTATTTTTGAAATCTATTTGGAAGCTTTAGTGGTGCAAAACATGGTCGCAAGAGCACTCTTTGGGATCCCTAGGATGGCCCATATTACATCTCTGCTCTGTGACTACTTGATGAACCACCTCATCCTGCTAACACAAGCCCAACCTACTCATGCCAGTAGAAAGGGCCTTCTTTGGATCCCGTCGGTCTCCAAACATCGGGAACCAGAAGAAGAGCCTTTTCTGCTTCAGTGCCTGCCCATTGGCCCCCACCATCCTCTGCTCTCCACCTATCTCTTTTTTGATTATCATATTGATATATTTTTGTTGTGTTCCTTTTACACTGTTTATTTTATTGTTCTATGATTTTACTTCTGTTCTGTTTACACTCCTTTCATTTGCTCTCATTTTATTACTGTATTATTGTAAGCTGTATAGAATAGCCCCATGGAGAGATAGACAGCAAATAAATTTAACAAGTAAATGAAATAAAATTTCACTATGAATAGCCATGGTTAGCTGATCATCATTTATTGACCAGTGTGCTATAATTTATTTACTCCATGTGTGGGAGGAAAAAAATATGAAGACTCAACTCTTCAAGTCACCCTCAAATAAAAGTAGAGCTGGAAGCATTGTAGATACTGCAGCTAAAAGAATCCTTTACTGCAGTCTTTCCGGTCTTCTGGCTCAATGCGTGTACGCCAGAACCATAAATTAAAACTCATTCCCACATATACCCAACCATACAGTGGTGATAATATAAATAAATAAAAACAAATAAAAAGTGCTGAATTAGTTTACTTACGCCACAGTTTAATATGATTTCGGCATCATGCTGAACCTAATTACCGTATGATGTAGCTTGTTTTGTGAAACAGGTTTGAATGTTAGTTCAGTTAGTAGTATATGGCCTAGGAGGAATTTGAATCTATCTCTCTTTAGTCTGAACAGAAATTACAGTCCGCAACGCACTGTTCCACTCTTTTGTAAAGTTATAAATGCCAGGATCCTATGTATATTTATGAGTGCTTCAAAAATGTGAAGTTTTTTCCCACTCTGGAGAGAGCAGCATATTAAGAAAAGATTACCTGTATATTAACCATTTCCAAACAGAGTAAAAAGCAGGGAAACCACCATTTCTAGTGCTTTTGAGAATATACTTTTCATATCTTTCATTAGTCTGAAAAGTATTGGCTAGAATTTATCAGAGGTAACTTAAATAAAACTATATACCAGCCATTACCTATTGAGACATCTTGGATCTTGGAACAGATCTGTTTGTCTTTTCCACTCATAGAAAGTGAATTGACAGGAGGATATACAATGCCAATTCGGGCAACTGCAAATATAAATAAGGATTCTACATAATATTGAATGTTACATAGATGCCAAGACAATTTGTTAGCTCCTAAATACAGAGTGAAAAAGTTGGGTGACACGGTCCTTGCCAATTTTACTGCATTACAACAAAACAGTGAAACTATCTTGTTCAGAGGCTGCCAACACAATAGCTATCCCTGCCTCCTGCACTTAATCCTCTCACTGCACCATTAAGTGAAGCTCTTCTGCACTTATTTTACCACTTTCAAAGCAAATCACAATGCCTTGCCATTGTTTAAGAAGCTACTCAGAATGGGATTGTTGCTCTTCCTACAGTTAGTTTTCATGCTGCAAGTATTTTCCCCAAAATAATAAACCTGGAAAAAGATTTGTAAAGCATTTGTAAAGGAAATGGCTGATTTTTTTTTCTATTACATTTTCTTGAAGAGATGGGGAAGATTAAGATAGTCTTAAATTTCAGGTAAATATAAGCAGCCCCCGATACAACATCGAATGGTTTTCATATATATAAAAACTCTTTCATATATAGCTCTGATATCTTGCAAGCAGTAACCACCAATTTTCATATCTTACTTTCCTGCAGCATAATATCTATCTTCCTGCCATGACATTCATTAACAACACAAACATACGTAAGTCTAGTCAACAATGACTTCAAGATAAGACTTGCCAAGTTGATTCAATTGTCGCAATCTTGATATGACAGACTTTGTACCTGAAGGTTACTTCCTTGTCCTTCTACCTCCGATTTCAGCAAATCTCCTGTTCCCCCTAAACCACAATGCGTAACTAGATTTGATCTTCATTTGAAGTAAAACTAAAACCTCTAGTTTTCAGAAATGCAGATAATATATATTTTTGTTGAAGCCAAACATAAAGGCAAGCAGTACAGAAAAATTTAGTTTAATAATTACTATATGGAATGATAAATTATTAGATTAAGATTGTGAGATCAATTGAACCACAAAAATGCACAATGATTAAACTGAGTATAAAAAGAATATTTTAAAAAATATTTTCCATATTCTGAAGACCATTTATTTGTGTTAATATATATTTGAATTATTCTAAGTTAACCCACTGTCATTTCTATTTATTTTAGTAATAATGAATATGATTTTAATGTTACAAACATTAAATATGACTAATTGTTTTAAATGTCCAAGTAAAAAAAGCAATATTCCATCAGTCAGTCTCTTTAGTTATTTTCTATTTGTTTTGTTCTGGAAATGTGATATGGTTAATCATCCTATCATTTTTTAATGCAGTAACATTAAGTATCGTACTATATTTTATAATTATGACCAATAATACAATATCTTTGTCTACTTTATGAAAGTCTAATCACACAACTATTAATCTTTACAATAATAGTTCAGATATTTCACCTGACATTAGACATTGTGTCAATACATACTACAGGAAAATAAAGAAGGTAAAATATAATTTCCAGGTAAAAAGTCAAGAGATAGAATGTGGCTTGCTAAGGCCACCTAGTGCTTTTACATTAGAACTGGGATCAAATTGGGATTTTTCTCTCTCTCACACACACACACACACACGGAA
>JAEANM010018427.1:0-12644 GCA_017656035.1 Myanophis thanlyinensis | reverse complement strand
TTGCTTGTGCTGTCTAATAAAGAGCTGTTGTCACTGAACTACTCGCCTCCAAGCCTCTTATTCACAGAATCAAACAGTCCCCTTAGATTTTCACTCTCATTCTAGCTTTCTTTTATCATTTTTCAGGTAGGTATACTTTAAACAAAAGACAGAATACATCCTTCCACTACTTTGTCTTCTATGACTGCTTCTGAGATTTGTATATGGAAATAAGAAAGATGATGCAAAATGCTGAAAGTTTGCCTCACAGTGCACTAATTCTATTTTATTTTGTGACATGAAGAGTATATAGTAATAAATAAAGATGTGTGAGTCTGATAGGACACCAAGCAGGAATCCACAAATACCATATTGCTAAAACGAATGTCTAATATCTTTAAGTAGAGAAATGTGCTTGTAAGAGCAGGTTTTTAAAGTAATATTCTGAAATGCTAATAATAGCAAAGAACTACAGGGCAACATAGGGCTGTAAGATGAACCACTAAAGCTGACCTTACCCTTTGGTAGTGTTGCAGCTGTATTTTTGGAAACTGCGATCCTTTATATTTCTATTTTCTCCTGGCTCATTAATCTCCACAACATTTGCAAAAGAACAATTGCCCTACTTCCATCTGGCTAAAGTTTGAAAAATTTAAAACTTTCTTTTTCCTGTTTTTCTTTTGTTGCTTTTTTTCCCTTTCTGCTATTATTTGGGGCATCAACAGAAATGGGATGATTGATACTTAGAAATATCTGTATGCCCTTGCATAGACCTTATGCCACTGCAAATGGATGTTTCTTGATATTACACTATCAAAATTGGAATTTTAAAAAAGAGTCTAGAGAAGAAAGAGAAAAAGAAGGAATGGGGAGGGAGGACTCCATTTCTATTCATGGACTGACTTATTTTCTTTCATGATAAATATATTAAAAGGCTTCTTCTTGGCAACTAGAAAGGAATAATATATGTAGCTTCCTGTAGATATAGATTAGAAATGAAAGGGTAATGATGAAATAAATGTTCTTGTGATGGACATCTTGTCAGCCAATTATTTAAAATAAGTCAAAAGTCAAGTGCAATGTTCAGGTCATTGAAAGTTGAAGAAACTAATTTGAATTTAGTTATTTTCTGATGTTTCTATTCATATGGAATCAGGAGGACTATTTGTCCTCCTTCTTCCAGAGAAGTCCCCCATTTAAATTGTCAAATACAGACCAAATCCTATCCAAAAATCTGTAACTTTAGAAAGGAAAAACAGGACTTTTAAAGCTGTGCTCAGACCAAGCAGTTAATGAACAGTGTTTTTCTTCAAAGTATTTAAACTCTTCTTTAAAGATCTTTATTATGTCATTAGCTAGCATGGTATAAAGCTATGGGATTTTCAAGTATTTCAGAATAATATTTGTTTTAAATTATAGGAAAAGGAGCTAAAGATTAGAATTATTATACCAAATTTAAGAACTCACTATAAAATATGTTATATATTGTATAGAAAATTGTATATAATTAATATTGAAAGTTGGATGTTTACATTATGGAATTATTATTACATTTTTATAAAGATTTATATGCCACATTTACATAATGACATATAAACTAATTTCACATTGGTGCTAAACTCCAAAAATATGGGCAGACTTATCCATAGTTTCAGCTGTGAAACTATGTACCTCCTAACTCAACTGAAGACCAAAAGTGCTGGACAATTTCTGGAAGCCTGGTACTGTCACAGTTTATTGGCAATGTTTTCAGAAGCTGTTTAGCATTGCCTTCTACATTGTTTTCTAGAGAGAAAGTGACTAATATGAAGTCATCCAGTTGGCTTCCTTTCCGAGGGAAGGAATAGAACCAATTTTTCCCATTCTTAGTTCATCACGATAACCATAGATCTAACTGGCTCTTATTTTAGACACATATCAAATGTTTAATATATTACTTTGAATGGGATGTAGTCCTGAACATAGGAAATAATACTAATACGACATAATAATCTAATCTTGATAAAGCAGAGCTCCTCCAAAGTTTGAGACTTTTTTTTAATTTAATTGGCCCAAGTGGCAATAAATTATGGTTTTGCAATCTATTAATTTGATAATGAAATGTCTGCAAGAAAGCAACCAAGCTCAGAGAACACCAGGGACCACACAACTTGAATAATCTTTAGGAAACTATTTTAATTTTGCATGGATAGATAGATAAAGAACAAAATATCATGAATACAACTTTTTGAAAGTGTATATGGAGGCAAAAAGCTTCCAGTCATTAACCGCAACAGCAATAGAATCAATTTCTTTATGGTGAGAAACTGCAAAAACTTCGTAAGAAGTCCAGGCAAGATCTAGTTAACCTTTCTTCTGCAGCCTCAAGAACAAGAGATGGAGGGGAAAAGTGTGGAAAAGGGTATGGGTATTAACCAAATGAAGTCCAAAATTGTACCACTATGAGGCAACTTGTCTTGCTATTTTATTAATATTGAAAGTTGGATATTTACATTATGGGAATGATTGTTATGTTTTTATAAAGATTTATATACCACATTTACATGATGATATATAAACTAAACTAGGAGCGCAAGTGTAAAATTAAAATTTTGTAGACAAATATATGTACCAATATGATTTGACACTGCAAGTTTCTGCAAAGTTTGCTGGTATTTTAGGTTTTGTGTCTAACTTTGAAAAGTGCCGTTAGTATTAAAAATCCCCATTAAGAAACACATTAATTTCTGCTAGTAAAAATAGTCTGTAGTAAAAAGCAGTAAGCACTAGATCACTTTCCCATCTTCAGTGGCCAGAAGAAGAGTACCTTCCAATGCGGAGTCTGAAGCATTTGTTTGTACCATAAAATGATTTTTGGAGTCCTGATAGGAATGGAGAATAAAAACTCTGGAGGTCTCCTTGAGACCATGTACAAGGCTCCTTTCCTTGTGAGCTGAATCAAACCTCTTGAACATTCTGCAAAATCAGATATAAAATAGTAGTAAAAGTGATAAAATTCCACAAATGTATATATTTGACATTCTTTGGGGATTGACAAAATATTAAAAGTCCATATTAAAAGGCTCTATCAGAATGCCTTCTAAAGAAATTCTACCACTTAAAAGGCACATGCAGGAAGATCAAAAGTCACATTTCTCCATCTTAGCATACAGCTTGTGTTTGCACAGGTTTTTCAGAACCTTTCTGACATGTTCAGTATGGGCAATTGGACTTCCAGAGAAAATCAAAATGTCATACAAATATACTATGACATAAGAGTCCAAAATGTCTAAAAATATTTTGTTCAAGAATCTCACAAAGACTGAAGGACATTTTCATAGGCCAAAGGGCATTGCAATACATTTAAACTTCCCATAGCACATGTCAAAGGTAGTTAAATATTCATGTCCCCCCCTTTCTATAAATCACATTTTAAGACCCTCTCAAGTCCAATTCGGTAAAAGGATACTTGCTTTTTTGCTCCAAAAAGTTGAGGAACAAGAGAAGGGACAGTGATTTGTAATGCGTTCAGAGTTTAAAATTCTGAATTCAGGAAACACTCCCAGAGAACCATCTTTTTGACAAAAAGTTGGGATAAAAGCCCAGATTACAAAAGTTTTAATGAATCCTTTTTGCAAATTGTCATCAATAAATTCCTTCAGAGAGATTTAAAAAAAACCACAGAATATTGGTGTTTAGCAGGAATCTGAGCTCTTGCAATCAGGTTTATAGCAATATAATAGACAAGGGTGCTATCAAAATACATGTCTCTTTCTTCTCTAAAAGCATCAAGAATGTTGTCCTTGTAGAACAGAAGCAGGGACTTATTGGCTAGTTCCAAGGAAAGAGTTACCAATGAGTCTTTATGGAGAGTCTCAGTCATCCAGGTCAAGGTTGTCCCAAAGGTGCTTTTAAAAAGGCAATTGGATTTTATTGTTTTTTTTTTCTCTCTAAAACATTTCACTTCTCATCCAAGTAGCTTAGAACTGAAGAAGCTTTTTGGATGAGAAGTAAAAAGTTTCCAAGGATAAAATAAAGAAAGTCCAGTTGTCTTCTGAAAAGCACCTTTTGAAGTAGGATGTTAAATGATTGGGCCAGAGCATAAAAACCTTCCATCTATATTTTCTATAACTTAAAGTTTAAGTGTTTGTACCATAGCCATGTCAACAAAATTGGCTCTTACTCCAAAATCCAATCAATCAATCAATCAATCAAACAGCTTGAGAGCATAGGACATCCATCAAGTTATGATCTGAATTCCCCTTAAGGTTCAGTGCTATACTTTCCAAACTTCTGAAAGGAAACTTCTCTCATTTATCAACTTTCTTATTTAGGATGAGTAGGACACTTATACTACCAAATGGTCTTTGATTCCACATTTATCATTTCATCTCAGGATGAAAAAGTTTAGCAAGGCAAGGCAGATGAGTGCAAAGTGTCTTGAATTCCACAATAATGATATAAATCTAATATATGTTTGCAATGATTTTTACAGCTAATCCAGCTTTTTCACAGTTAATCCAACAGTAGGTTATATGACTACAATAGCAGCTTGGAGTAAAGTACATGCTAGCAATATGGAGGAGAGCATATATTTACCTCATGGGAACAGAGCAACCACATTTTTAGAGGGGATAGATTACAGATAATATGGTGAAAGTTTCCATTGGGCATCTGGTGAAGTCCTGATTTGGGGAAGTAGGCAGTGCATTTGACATGTTTGCAATCAAGAAAACTCTTTCTGTCAACTGATTTCAAGTGATACCTTTGTAAACTAAGGATTTGTGGCATAAGAAGCAGCAGAAATGAAGAGTAGCATGCCAGTGAAGACAGATGAAAAGCAAATCTGATTGAACACAGATATAAAGTCATTTTTAAGCCTACACTGTGGTAATAAGAACCGTGAAGCTCCTAGGCTCTAGTAGCCCAAGCAACTCCAATATTACCCTTGAGACAAATCTCAAGAAACTCAACAAGGGATACTGCTATGAGCTACTGTAGATGGACAGTATGCCAACAAAACTATCCCTGAAGCCCAGACTCAGCTATAGACATTTTCATCCAGTTATCTTTAGAGCAAAGCCTCTGGAAACCATCAAGTTGTCAAAGATCATTTGTCTCCCTGCCTTTAGCATCATCATTTTTTGTACTACCTGAAAATATGGAAGGAAGATTAGATATAGAAATATAGAAAAGAATATTGTCCTTTTTGCTCAGCAATGTTTCAGCAATAATTAACTGCAAATAAAATGTGATGAATCAGAATGTAAAGCTATTGCAAAAACACAAATGCAGTTTTAGACTGCAGCAAGAAAATTATAATTTCCAAATTCAAAAAGTAATAGTTCCAGTATATTTTGCTTTGATGAGACCAACCCCAAGAAACTGCATATTTTATGGATTTGTAAAAAGGCAATAAGGATAATCAAAGAACTAAAAGAGAAATCCTATGAAAACAAAGGAGCTGGCATATTTAGCCTTGGGAATATGGCTTTTCAACCCTGAAGGATTTTCACAAATAAGACATGTTCTGCATTATTTCAGAATACAGGACATAGAAGAAAGGATTTAAAGTAGAGGAAAGCAAATTTGGACAGGACAGCAGAAAAACATTTCCAATGGTAAGTTGTAGTTTTAACAATAGATTCAATCACTGAGAGAAGTGATAGGCTTCGTTTCATGTGATGAGGTTAAACAGGATTATTTTAACAACTATGTAATGTGGATTCTTGAATACGGGGTTGGACTTAATAACCTAAATGGCTTCTCCCAGCTCTTATTCCTTGCTTCTAGGGTTGACATATGTACTGTATGTGGGAGAGAATGTGACACAATTTCTAAGCCTACTCTAAAATATGAAAGGCAAAAAGAATCTATTTCACTGCTCTAAATGCTGAAATCTAGCATTTATGGAATCTTACAACATGGTGGTACAGTGTTTAGAATGCAGTATTAAGAAAACTAAGATCATGGCACCTGATCCTCTCAATTCCTGGCAAATAGATGTTGAAGAAATGGAAGTAGTGATATATTTTATTTTCCTGGGCTCCAAGATCACCGCAGATGGGGACTACAGCCAAGAAATAAAAAAGATGCTTGCTCCTGGGGAGGAAAGCCATGGCAAAGCTAGACAGCAGTCTAAAAAGCAGAGACATCACCCTGCCAACAAAAGTGCATATAGTCAAGGCTATGGTTTTCCCAGTTGCAATATATGGCTGTGAAAGTTGGACCATAAGGAAGGCTGAGTGCCAAAGAATCGAGACCTTTGAACTATGGTGCTGGAGAAGATGCCTGTGAGTCCCTTGAACTGCAAGGCAAACAAAGAAGTCAGTCCTAGAGGAGATCAACCCTGACTGCTCTTTAGAAGGCCAGATCCTGAAGATGAAACTCAAATATTTTGGTCACCTACTGGGATGAAGGATTCACTGGCCTAATGCTGGGAATGACTGAGGGCAAAAGAAGAAGAGGATGGCAGAGAATGAGGAGGCTGGACAGAGTCACTGAAGCAGTCGGCGTGAGCTTAAATGGACTCTGGGGGATGGTAGAGGACAGAAAAGCGGAGGGGTCCATGGGGTCATGATGGATCAAACACAACTTCAAACTAAACAACAACAATTGCTGGCTAACTCTGCCAGCAGTTCGATCCTGGCCGGTTGACTCAGCCTTCCAAGGTCGGTAAAATAAGGATCCAGATTGTTGGAGCTAATATGCCAACTTAGAGAGGGTTGTAAAGTGGTGTATAAGACTAAGTGCTATTGTTATTGCTATAGGCACAAATACAAGTCTACCAAAATTCTAGATGGAATCTGTGTTAAGTAAAGGAGGGTTATTAACATTATTGTCCTAAAACATATTATGAGAAACTAATTTTCAGACTAACTTAGTGCTTGAAGCTAGTATTAAAATATATATAAGCCACATTGGAATAGCTCTGTCTTCAAATCATACACTTAATGTGGCATCTACTTTTGCAATACACTTAGTAAATAATATCATGCTGCTATCTTCTCCAGGATACAGTGAGAAAAAGGGATTCAGGCTAAAAACTCACATATGCAAATGTAATGTTAAAAAATTCAATTAGTTTTATGTATCAGACGTAGAGATGAGTAAAGGTTTGATTAAAATTGCATCTTCTATAAACTATGTTTGGCACTTTAGTTCTTTTAAATTGCTAAAGATAAATAGGAAAAAAATAATCCACAATTCAGTTGAAATATCACCTTCTCTCGCCTGTTCCCACCCCCTTTATATTTAATGTTAGGTTTTTGAATGCATGAATGGTTAGATGGAAAGTCCTCATAGGTTAATAGGAACAAAGATTATGCAATAAACTACTAAAAATGTGATTTCCCCTATGTTTTGACTTTTGCTGTCTCCATTGTTACCTCTATCCCTGAATGATCACATTTTTAAATTATTAGGAGTTGAAGGTCATGCTACATGCTTTCCCACTTTCAAGGTTAAGTGTTGGGTCAAAGTTACAGCCACTGAATAAATCTATAAAAGATTATCTATTGAGTGACGAAGGTCTCTATTTTTAAATAATAATAATAATATTCATGATTTTGAAAAAAAAATCTACAAAACAACTCTGGAAAGATTTCCCATCAAATAAGGGAACTTCATAATTTATAAAAAGGTATGAATTTATAAAAGAACATTTAATTATATATTCAAAATACAAAAACATTCCAGGTATTGCTGAGACTGAGTAAGAGTTTAACAGCAAATGAACTTTATCCTCAGTTAGTTTCTAAAGGGAATGGCAGTATGGGCAGCGAAGCAAGTTCTGTTCTTGTAGATGGTTTGTTCATAGAAATAGCATGTGGATGGCCACGAACCTGGAACGGAATAGGAAAAATGATGCCATCAAAATGAGAAAAATAGGGGAAAAGATGAAAGCCTTTATTGGTATCAGAATTGGTGACCAAACAAGCATCACATATGACAGAATCTGGATCTCTTTCCCAGTTTTTAATTAGATTCCTTTTAATTAAAGCTTCTTTGAAACTCTCTTGAGACAACAGTTAGTCCTGTCTTTTCAACACGAGTTTAGCATTCTTTCAAACGTGAGCTAGAGTTAGCATTCACAATGTTGATAAGGCATATTGCATTGTATCCAGGGCAACGTTTTTGTCAAGGGAAGAAGAAAATCACTATTTTAAATCTAAAACAACTGAAGATGACTTTCAACTGCCTGTGCTATGGGATAAAAGGAAGACAATAGGAAGACATAGCAAAAAAATAATTACTGGGTAATTTTTATGGAGAATGTGAGGATAAATTTTAAATCTTTTAGTTACTTAACCTTGAATCGGTCTTTTAATTTAATTTAAATGTACTTAATTAAGTTTATTTATTCTTGGCACTAATTGTCTGATCTCTATTCAGTTTTTTTTAAAAAGAAAACTCTAAAGTAACTATACTAAAAGAAGAGTAAAAGAAAATTCATTTAACCACAAACTATACACATCCCCCTCTCTCTAAAGCAGCAAAGCAATGTTTCTAATTAAATATATATTTTGTGGCATTAAAAGCCACAAGTAATAAAGCAAACTGCTCCAACAATCATTTTGACATTATCTTCTAATTGAAGAACCAAAATTGTACAAATAGCTGACTATTTACTAAGACTCTGGGTAATACATAGAAGATCCTCTGGAAAACTATGAAGTATTTGATTGAATTGCCCAAAAAGGACTAGCTTTCATGTAAATAACTGGCTCCCTCTTGGTGTCCTTTAAAAAAGCCTTTTTCACTTTCCCATAAAATATGAATTCAGAACAGCACAAACAAACTCAAAAGACATTCGAGAAAAAAATAGTTAATATTCTTTCAACAGAACATGGAAAAATTGTTTGAACAAGAACTTTCCATATGTTTTGGGGTGGAGAACGCCAATAGGGAGCGGAACACTGATATACTGATATCACCAAAGAGAGAGAAGTCAGGATTTGAATCCAGGTTTTTTCTTTCTTTCTTCTGTCCCATGCATGGGAGGATGGGCTGACATTTTACAGGTGTATTAAACCTATCAGGCTTACAGACACATTTTCCTTGGATTGTGTTCCCTGGAGAACATAGGCATTGAGTGTCTCTTCTTTTCAAGTAAACACTAAAGGCACCTAGATAGGCCCGATTATTTGCTTTTTAAAAAATTATCTTTTTATCTAAACAGATTTGCAGAGCTTCCTTCTCTTCCTTGGTTTGGTAGCTCTCTGACTCTCACCTAATAGTTAGGTGATTATCACTGTTGTTGAAGTTAACTGAAAATATGCTCCCATCTCATCTACCTTCTCCAACTCCCTTGTTCCACAACCTTCTTAGTGTGGCAGAACTGTCAGCCATTTCCCCATGTGACTGTTACTCACCCTATATATGTAAATAATGATGAAGATGGCTTTGGAGAAACTACGCAATAGCAGCTACAAAAAGATGATGTAGGACAAGAACAAATTATCAGAAAGAAACTTAAGCTGACCTTACTTTAACTCTCTGGTGTGTGAAAGGATATGGAAAACACTGTCAGGTTTTCAGGATTGATATCAACCCTTTGAGGTGGGCCAGGTCAGAAATAGACTCCTCAAAGCAATTACTATTTTACTTTATTGATATAGGCAATAGTAACATATTTTCAAAAGTCTGACAGCCCTTTTTCTCTTTCCTTCTTACCCAAGAGAGCTAAGGTTGATTCAATTTAAGTTTATGTCCTGGGTTTAAATCATGGGGTTTTTTTGTAACTGGTGCTTCATAGTTTTTCCAAAGTCATCTCCATGGTTCCTTACACTATGGTGGCATAATTTACTCCGTCAACTTTGTTGAATTATCAGCTTTCTTGAACCAAGGTTTCTACTCTAAGATTATGGAATCTTTCTTTTTTCTTTGGTGTGTGAATAAGGGAGAGCACAAATTGAACTAAAAGAGGAGAGTTCCCCCACTACAAAGAATTTAACACCGCTTTCTGCCAGATAACCCATTTCTGCATGCTTGCAAATGTGCATAAAGATTTTCACAGATTCTACACCAAATTCAAAAGTAGGACAAAGATTAGTTTAAGTGGAAGACCTGAGTTCAAACAATTTCAGAATGACAGGAATGGTGACTAATTCTGAAACTCATCAGGCACATAGAACATCTGCCTAAGCAGAAGTGAAAATCCAAAGCATGGGGAAGATCAGTTTTCATATAGATTTGTGGCGTTTGAGCACTGCTCGTGAACAAAGTGATGATGCAGCATCCAAAGGGAAATGGTGACTCTGCAATTGCTTGTCCTTCCTTTCTACAGAAGGAGGGCATTTCCTCCCCCCCAGGGAAGACTCATCATACATGAATCTTTTTGCAATTACTAATATTACTTGCTTCCATTATGCAAATGTTTGATTGTTACTCTTGCCACATATTACAATTCTCTAGCATACATACTGAGAAAGAATGAAGGATTCAGTAAAAGACATGAAATGAAATCATTGTCTGAGCAAATCAGAAGTTAAAGAATGGAAATAGTGGATGTAACATAATAGTACACATAAAGCAATTCCAAATATCCCACTGATATTCTTTGATTTACTTTTTATTTTATTTAGTCAGTTACCTTAAAAAAACTGATTATAAAATAGTATCTAACTGCTTTTATGATTTTTTTTTCAGATTTATTTATTTGATTTATACAAGTAGTTTTCAATTTACAATGTCAATTGGGGCCATAATTTCCATCACTAAACAATGTGGTTGAAAAACATGACCAGATTGCTTAGTGAGAGCAATCCCTCAGTAGTCCCAGTTGCTGTTGTTAATCATATCCCATGGTTGTTATGTGAGACAATTTCCTTCTGTCTTCCCACAATCAAGTCAGTGGGAACCCAGCAGGAAGTTGAAAGTCCCAGGTGGCTCATAAGGAGGCTGGCAGGAAGATAGGAGGCACAAGGATTATGAAAATGGGGAGGTGCCATGAGAGTTGGTGAGGGTGGAGGGGTGCTGAAGAGTATGAAGGGTACAAGAGAGGTTTTGGAGGGATGATATGGATACACAAAAGTGTGAAGGAAGCACAGCAAGATTCCAGGAGGATGTGGTTATATGTGAGTGGCCAGCCAGTAAAGGATATGCAGATGGGGAGACTACCAGGCTTCCCAGTGACTTGCCATTTTCTGGCCAGTTTCCCCGCTGATGTTTTGGGGAAGCTGCCATGGAAGGTCACAAATGGCAATCATGTGATCATTTGACACTGCAACCAGTTGTAAGTAAGAGTCAGTTGTCAAGAACCCATATTGCAATCACACAACCATGATGTTACTGGGATAGCTGAGACTTTGAAGACCAGTCGTATCCACCATTTGTTCAGAGTTGTCGTAACTTCAAACAGCTACTGAACAAATAGTCATAAGTTAACGACAACCACTTGACTTGTGTACAGCACTAAATGATTAACTCTTCTGTTTTGCACTTGTAAATATTTAAAATATATTTTTACTGCCACACAAATCTGTCTGGTCTTTAATAGAGGCTTTCTACAAAGTTTCTAGTTTCTCTGAAGCCAAAGTAGAATCCACTCCTATTCTGTCCGCTCTGTCAGTGATTATTTCATTTATTTATTTATTTTGAGAATAATGTACAGATGTAACTCTGGCCGAATTTAATCTAAGTGGTTATTTTCTAGTTGATTGCTATTGTAATTGAATATTCTGTAAAATGACTTTAGGGGGCTCATCCCCGTTCCAAGGCCATTGAGCCAGTACTGAGGACATTTCTGCAGCTATGTAGCCAACATGATGTCACAGAGCACTATTACCGTCCTAGCATAGTGGTACCTACTACTTGTAGGTAGGTTAGGTTGGCAGAAGCTAGGCTGAAGATGGGAGGATAGGTGAGTGGCACTTGAGTGTTGAACCTGGACTGCCAGCTTTTTAGCCAACAAGCCCAGTCTTTTAACCATTGAGCCTCTGCACTACCCTTAAGTAGGATATGGGAGATAAATATTATTTGTATCATATACTCTCACAACATTAAAACAATGCAAGTTAGCTCATTTGTTTTAATTGTCTCTGAATATGATTTCTTAGTAGCTTGTTCATATTTGACAAATTATGTTCATGACTGCCAGATATTTGGAGTTATGAGAGAAGTTCATTATTTTTGCTTTCAGTGTCCATTGGTTAGTATGACCATTTGATGCCTAAGCATTACAAATGACATTTTGTACATGGTGGTAGATATGATTGAACTGGAAAGTCTTGAACAGAACATTTCCCAACATTTCTTATGTGAACAGGTCTTAAAGTGTGAAGAAAGGGATGTAATTATAAGATTGTGACTAGGAAGAACTAGATACAATAATTTTAAATACACTTACCTGTATGTAGGGGAAATAGAAGTATACTGATTTGGTTGAAACATAAAGAATTGAACACTTGAAATTTTTTCATTTTGTCTGCATGCTTTGTCAGGTATTACCAACAAATGAATAAAAACATAAATGTACTGTATATAAACACCATAGGTAGAGAAAGAAAGAGAATGACATAATCCATTAAGAAATATTTCTGCACCATGCAATTATTACAGCTGTGTAATTGAAAGGGAAAACCATTGATCTGCAGTAGAAAGGAAATTGCTCTTTCTTCATTGTGTTCCCATGAATATATGAACATTAATCTCAATCTATAATCAACGTTCATTTCAAATCTGAT
>JAEANM010018425.1:0-12644 GCA_017656035.1 Myanophis thanlyinensis | reverse complement strand
CCTGTTGCCGTCTTTAGAGGGGTGGCAACAGGGGTGGCAAGGACATTTTTAGAGGTGGCATTGGCCACCCTGGCTACTCCTCTGGCTACGCCCCTGGATGCTCTACCTATTGTTATTTTTCCATAAATGGTTGTTGCCTTCGTGAGTTTGTCAATTCACCTCATTCACTTCTACCAATGCTAAAGGGGGGGGGGGGGAATCTAGTTTTTATTGCATATCTACCTTTGCTCATTGTGTCTTCTCAGACACATGAGACGCATTTAACTTTGCTGTATCATTTTCCAAAACGTTTAATAATATATACTAATATTTATTTTGTAGCTGCTGCAAACTGAAATACCCCAATTTCATTAACAAACAAAAGTTTGTTTGTTTTAAGATAGCTATTGAGGCATTTTGCACTCAACCCTTTTGGTCCACAAGCGTACCATGAGATTGTTTACCAACTGTTCCCTTTTTAATGAGAAAGGAATAAACTTTAATCCATAAGAAAACAATTACCTAGCAGTGCACAGAAGGTTGCACCTTGATTTATGGATAATGCCGTATGTAATTGTATTGGCTTACATATAGAGCGCTTGTAAATTGTATGCTAATGAATTTAATAAGACACGGTCAGCTTTACGAAAAGAGGGATTGTGTATGATTATTCTGCCCTCCAATTTTAAGGGTATTAAAAAGGGTTGGGGCCGAAGGCTTGATCAGACAAGGAAGGCTACAAATTTCCTGCCACATTTGTTCTCTGTTCTCTGTATTGTTTTGAAATAGAAGTACTCCCTAGCTGCTGTTCAGTTGGGTTGGTATTGCACATCATAACTTGCTGAGAAGAGGGAGAGAGAGAAGAACACAGACAGGCAGGCAGGCAGGCAGGCACACACACACACACACACACATTTTTACACATAAAAGGCAGAACCAAGACCAGCTTGGTGCAGTATTTAAAGTACCAGGCTAGAAATTGAGAGACTGTGAGATCTAGTCCTACCTTAGGCACAAAGTCAGCTGAGTGGCCTTGGGCCAATCATAGGAAACTGACAATGACAAACCACTATTCTTTAAAGTCCCCTACTTTGTTTAGTGACTGTTCAAAGTTACAATGGCACTGAAAAATGTGACTTATGACTGTTTTCCACAGTTACGACCTTTGCAGCATCCGCATGATCATGGGATCAAAATTCAGACACTTGGCAACTGGTTCATATTTATGACCGTTGCAATGTTCTAAGGTCACGTGATCACCTTTTGTGACCTTCTGACCAGCAAAGCCAATGGAGAAGCCAGATTCACTTAACAACCGGGGTACTAACTTATCAACTGTAGTGTTTACTTTAACTACTGTGGCATAAAATGGGGCAAAACTCACTTAACAAGCATCTCACTTAACAAGAGAAATGTTGGGCTCAATTGTGGTCGTAGGTCAAGGACTACCTGTACTTCCAAGAAAATTGGAGAGACTTGACCAGGTGGTCACCAGGAATTAACACTGATTTGAAGGAAGGCAGGGGAAAAAATGTTCAAGCCTCTAAAAAGAAACTATTTGCAGCAAATGATCAATATGCATTGAGAAAAATAATAGCTCCTACTCTTTTTCTATACCTTTTCTAGTTCTTTCTGGAACAGAATGTGCAGTAAATTTGTACCCATTTCTGAATCTGGAATGTTTAAAGACCCATCCCCTTTGTCAAATACAAAATATCCAGGAATTGAGCATCATTCTAATTCTATCTTAGAAATTCCTTAGCTAATTAGGGTACTGGTCCTCACATATCTTTCTGAGCAGTGAACAATCCAATTTAAATCATATCTATCACTGCTGTTGTTATTCAAGCATTCTGCTTCTGCTGTCCTCCTCCTCCTACACTAGGATGGAGAGCAAGCATGCATCCAAATCAGTGAGGGAAGACTAGCCAAGAAGCAAACTGATCACTCGATGCTCTGGAAAAAGCTACACGGAGAGAGGAAGATAAATGGGCAGCAACATTTAGGTGTGCCTTTAACAAAACCAAAGCCACACTCTCCAAAGGAAGAGGGAAGGCAGGAGAGATAATTTATCTGCAGAACAAATGTTCAGCTGAAAGGACTGCAGCAAAGTAGACAAGATGAGAAAAAGACTCATGGGCATTTGCTGAAGATCCAGCTGGGTTTTCAGAGCAAGTAAGGGATCACCAGAGAGGAGCAGTTATTGTCGGCTTTATTGTCCTTACAGTGCCAGTCAAAGCCATTTCTATTCTTGCAGGCCTTTGAATGTTGATTTTTAAATTATTATTTGTGTCACACTGGAGCTTTTAAATTCTTATTTCTCACTGCCTTGCTGCTGTTTTATTGGGTTTAATTGTATATTTGATTTGCTGTTTTAGGAGAAACGCATCCTTCTGTTTTGAGTTCAGATTTCAGCTAGATACTGGTTTTTAAATGTTTGTAAGACAGCACGGGAGCACAATGAAAAACATGGGACTAAGATTAAATACAAAGAAGACCGATCTAATGACAGTGGGAGGAACAATCAGTCTTCAAACCGACAATGAAGACATCAAAGTGGTGGATAGCTTCTACCTTTTATGATCAGCCATCAACAATGAAGGAACAAACAGTCAAGAATTATGCCACAGTCCAGCGCTAGGCAGAACGTCCATGAAGATCTTAGAAAAGATATTCAGATGCTGTGGACTACTGGTATCTACACCAGGGCTGTCAAACTCAAGGACCACAAGCCAGATGCATCACATGCTGGCCACACCCATGCCCAGTTTAGCAAAGGGGGGGAAAGTCGCAATATATCACGTGAGGACACTGTGACGATGCAAGTTTGACACCCCTGATCTACACCTACGAAGATCAGAACTGTGCAAACCATAGTACTCCCTGTGACATTCTATGGAAGCAAAAGATGAGTCTTGAAGAAGTAAGGTAGGATGCGTATTGATGCTTTTGAATTTTGGCTTTGGAGAAAAGTAATGAGAATACCATGGATAGCCAAGAAAACAAACCAAAGGGTCATCAAACAAATCAATTCAAAGTCATTCAAAGCACAAATGATCAGGCTCAAATTATTCCACTTGGAATGTATTATGCAAAGACTCCGCTCTCTGGAAAAAGTTCCGGTGCTGGGAAAGATGGAAGGAAAGACAAGAAAAGGATAACCAGCAGCAAGGTGGATGGACTTAATTATAGCAATGAAAAATGTGCTGTTGGAGGACCTGAAAAACCAGGTTAGGGATGAATCATCATGGAGAAAATCTATCTATGTAGTCACTACAAGTCAAAAATTACTTCATGGCACATAATCAATCAAGACAGCATGGGAATACTTGCATTGTGATGCATGTCACAGACATTTAAAAAGAAAAGAAAAAAGTACCTTGAACTAAGATTTCTCAGAGGATGCATGTAAGATAGCAGGCAGAGAAAGCACAGAATGAGGAACACTGACATTCGTTCTAAAGAAAGTGTTCTCAAAGTTGGTGCTTCCATATAAAAAAGTAAAATAATAGGCGGTTTAGGAAATAGCACAATAATTAGAACATCAGAGTTGCTCCAGTCAGTCCACACCTCCTTTAATGTATTCTTCCCCGTTATGAAGAGAGAATGAATTTGGTGAGAACCTGAACTGTAGGATCCAATCTGGGTTGGTTACTGGGAGCAAAGGTTTTGTCTTTCAAGTTTTTGGATTCCTTCTGGAGCCCATCCTCAGAGAACTTCTCTCTAGCAAAATGTGTGCTTTGGTCTGTTCTGCATGTGGCATTTATATAAATGCCTGTTGTAAGGCAACATATAAATTCTACACATAGAACAGTCCTGTCATGCCCTGTAGGCATCTGAATCTGCAGGGGAAGATGAGCTGAGACAAGAGCCAACAGAGAGGGTGGCTCCCTTGGTTTTGGAGGAAACTGGGAAAGGGCAGAGTCAGTCCTGGCAAGGCTTTTCTGAATTAGTAAGGCCTGCAGACAGGGAGGAGCAGGGGAGACAGATCTCAGGAGAAGAGCAAGCACAACCCCTCCTGATTTTAGAACAAGGAGAGAAGAAAGGAGGCGCGATCAATGCAAATTGAGCTGGCTACAAGGGAGGAGAGTGTCCAGCCCCTTTTCACAAGGCACACTTGGGGACTGAGATGTAAGGAGGTGCCAGTGGGAGGTGCATTTTTTGGGAACAAGTATTGAATCTGTGGAGCCTCACGTGCAATTGCCAAAGCCTGGAGTTTGCTGTCTTCCGTATTGTGGGGCTTGCCTGCTTTACTGGCCCTGGTTACTTTGGGTTACTGGTTACTGTTGGGCTAACCTGTCTTATTGGACTGCTGGCCTTGGTTGCTGTGTAGCTAATCTTGCTGGTTACTGTTGGGCTAACCTGGCTTACTGTTAGGATAACCTGGCTTTTTGGACTGCTGATTCTGATTGCTGTGTGGCTAATCTTGCTTACTGGACTATTCACAGCCAGAAGCTTCTGAAGGTGTATGTGAGAGCTTTGCTCCAGGATTGATAGTGACTGTGGGAATGTTTTGGGGCACAGTTGGAAGGGAAGTTGGACCTGTTCTCTGGCTGTGTTGCTTCCGTGCTACGCCCTGAGTCATCACAAGCCCAAAGCACACACACTGCTAAAGAGAAGTTCCATGCTAGAGAGAGGTTTGCTGAAGATGGGCTCCAGTATGAGTCCAAAAGCTCACAAGACAAAACCTCTGGTCCTAGTGATTGACCCAGATTGGATCCTGCAACATTATCCTGGGATCCGTATATTTTACTTCATTCATGAGAACCTGAACTATACAGGACAAAGTCAGAAGTACAGGAGAGTTGAACTGAGAGAGGAGGGAGATGTTGAAAGCCCTGAGAACATCAACCAAGCCAAATACCAGCTGGAAACATAAAGATAATCACAATATTTTAGATACTGAAAGGAGATAAAAGGGTAGAGTGCCCCTGCTAACTCTTTCTACAGCTTTTTGGCACTTTGTGGTCAATAGGTTGATAGGTGCAGATGGCTTGTGAGTACAAAAGTACATTCCACCACTGCAGTTGTCAGCCTGAATTCCACTGAGGGACCTCTAAGAATTTTCCAACAGACATCTTCAGTTCTTTTTATTTTCTACATTTATCCTAGATCAGACTGAGAGGCTTGGAAAATTTTATAGGGCAGTTTGGGAATAATTTGAGGCTGTATGTAATGCATTAAAAATAAAGAAAGAGAGCTTTGCTGAATCATTCTCTGAATCCAGTCACTATCACATTGTGGAAAATATTTCTGTTGGTTGTACCTTCTTTAAAGAGGCAAGAGTGGAGGGTGACTCATTTGCAATGTCGGAAGGGACCTTCAGCAAAGGACTTGTGTTCTGTTTTGTATAACTCAAGGCCTCCACTGTAATCTTGAATTCTTCTTTAGTTGTCAACAGGATTGAAGCCTCCACTGCTGTATGCTGGACTGGGGCCGATTAAATGATGTCAAGACATCTGGGCTGCCTACATATGTGAGCTAGCTACAGCTTTTCATTCGGCCCCTCCCATACATCTTCTTACAGGGAAAAAAAAAAGCTAAATAACAAGGAAATACATGGAAACAGCTCTCCTCCTCAGAAAACTGAACAAGCACCCATTTTCTCCACAAATTGCAAAGAAGTGAGCCAGGGTTTTGAAGTAACCATCTAGAGCAGGGGTGTCAAACTCAATTTCATTCAGGACTGCATCAGGGTTGAGTTTGATCTTGGAAGGCTGGGGTGGGCTCGACGTCACCTGTGTCGGGGTGCCTATGGTGGCTCGAGCGCTCTGCCAGAGAAAATGGTCTCCAAAGTTCCGTTTTCAGCTGTGACAGACACCTGCAACTCTCTGCCAGTAAAAATGGCTCCCAAACTCTGTTTTCACTTGCAGAGGCACTGCGGGCTGGTCCTTCACTATTTCCAGGGCAGCCCCACAGGCCAGATCTAAGCATGGGCCTTGAGTTTGACACCCCTGATCTAGAGGACGATCCTTTGGATCCAGCTCAAAAAGGAAGTGGAATCAATTCTGCCATTCAAGGGAAATGACCTCTTGATAAGCATGAAACGATTCAGCAGTCAGAGTGATTAAATTACAAACTACACTAATATTAACTAAATTGCCTATTTCCATATAAATGAATGGCAAAAATAGCAGCAAATATTTACCAAAATAAAAAGCAAATAAGAATCATATCTGCTGAATTGGCACACTTCCAGGAAAGCCTTACTGTAACTTAGAAGGCAAATGTATTTTTAATGGACCTCCCCTGCTTTTTTAACATGCAATTAATTTGAGAAAGGAGAGAGAGAGATATGAAGAGTAAATTTAAGAAAAAATAGCCCAGACTCTCAAAGACTTGAAGGTCAGGCTTAGCCATCAGCCTTCTTGGCTACTTGTACCAGTTATTATATGCCACTCCAATTTAATTCTTTATGAGCTAAAGATAAAATAAAGTTACTGAAATACTATATGCCTGCCATTCAAACCATGATACAGAAAGGAATGTATCTTTTATCTATATCAAGGGTGTCAAAATCAAGGCCCGGGGCCTGGATTCATCCTATGGGGTGCTTAAATCTGGCCCACAGGGTCACCCTGGAAACAACGAAGGACTGGCCCACGGTGCCTCTACCAATGAAAACAGAGTTCAGGAGGGCTGCATACAGCCTTCCCAAGCTCCATTTTTGCTGGCAGTCAGTTGCAGGAGGCAAAAATGGAGCTTGGGAGCCTTTTTTTCTGGCAGAGCACTCGGGTCACCAGAGGCACCCCCAACATGATGATGTTGAGCTGCCAATGCTCACCCTGGCCACACTCACTCCAGACCCCCCCCCCCCCGAGATCAAACACAACCCTGATGTGGCCCTCTGTGAAACTGAGTTTGACACCCCAATCTATAGCATGGATATCCAAACCTTTGTCTTGCCTGGGCCGCATTGAGTGAAGAGGAATTGTGTTGGGCAACATATAAAGTATATAATATAATTAAAGTATATGACTCGTAATAATCTTTAAATGTTATGATCTTATGGGGCTTCATTACTAGGTATCCAAAGCCGTGGGTTGGATGCACCTGATCTATATGTGATGTAAAAGCAACTGTAAAAACATATATTGTGCCAACAGCAGAGTTGCTTAAGAAAATGAGTATTGCTTGCATTTCTGATTTTTCCTTGACAAACAGGGATTGAGGTGGGGAATAGTTAAAATAGGGGGAACAATGTGCAGTGTCAGGGCCACACACAATCCTCAAAGTCCTTTTTATGAGTCATAGAACTTCTTGTAATTGGAGTGCCAACTTTGGCTAGGCAACTGTTGAAAACTAGCAGACATCTCCCTAACAGGACATAAGAAACTATCAGTAAATTCTAAAATGAACGAATGAATTAATGAATCAGTTAATTAGAGTGCATGGGTTTTAAAATGCCCAATTCTAGATGACTCTTAACACTGTACAGGAGAAAAACACTTCAAAACAATGCAAAGGAAGAGATGATAAGCACAACCATGTAAACAGAACTAGAACATGCCATACAAAATCTTGCACAGGCTCACTCACCACTGTGCATGAGGTCTGGGTAAATACATAGGATCTGAATGTCTTATGGAATATTATCATTGTGGGAGCCAAATGAATCTCTGCAAAGATGTTGTATGGTTAAAAAAACTAAAGAAGCTGTGGAAGGGAGCATCATCAATGGATGAAAATGCCTGCTTCCTTCTTTCCATATGACACTGAACCCATAGTATAATGGACCAGCCTTTTAAAGAGAGCTCCTTTAAACTTTTAGGGCATTGTCATTGGAAGAAGGAAGAGAAAAAGCAATGTGGGAGGAGAGCTGGAAAAGACCCTGAAAAAAGATCTTGGAGGTGTTATACTGGAATTTAGCTCCAAACAAGCTAAAGTCTTTGTGATCTCCAATTATCAAGTTAATGCCTGTCATTCAGACAGAATGGAGAGACAACCACTTTCTAGTGAGAGGCAAGAATATTTTTTTACAAAGACAAGGTAAGCAATAGTTAAGCTACGTTGATCCCAAGCAAATCAACAAAGATGACACTCATTCCTCATACACACCCTCCACTAAAAAATTGACTGAGCCTTAGCACAGACTACTGGAGAAGACAACCATGCAGCAAAAGAAGCGAACCTTCCAACAAGTCAGACTTTTGCAGAAAGATTTACAACATAGTCCTTAGGCTACACAGTCCCACACTTGTCTGCACATTCTTTGGTGTTGATGCAAAATCCAGTTTGTTGTAATACCAACCCCTTTGTTTTTTTCATGGAAAGCTTTCTAATATTAGTGTGTCTAGGAGTACTACATACCTCACCATATGAGTTTCCCCCATGATGGGTTCTGCACAATCACCATGCTGCCAGCTTCAGCAGGGAGTTACTTTGGCCTATTTTAGCTCAAGAGACAGAGAAGAGGCAATGAGCGAGAAGAGCTGAAAAGGGAGAGTTGGCCCAGAGAGGATAATCCAGGCAGCTGAAGTCCTAAGACTTCAAGGAATAGAAGCAATCGCCATGTGGGTTGACCAGGGAGCAGTAGAGAGTGGCGTTAGTAGCATCAGCAGTCCTTGAATGGCAGAGCACTTTAGAAGGTACCATCTGAATTCATGCTAAAAGAAGCCAAGAGCACCGGTCAGGAGATTCCATCTGGCAGTAGCATAGGGAAGTCCAGGATGCTATCAGAGGCATACAGAGGGACAGAATATGGTATGGATAACTAGTACTATTAAGGAGAAATTATTTTAAAGAGGTTACATATTCTTCAAAATAATTCATCTTTAATAGCATTAGTTGAATTCTCTTGAAGTTAAAGGAATCCCACTTTATAGCTTGATTGTTTATTCAGAAGCAAAACACTGTTTATTCTGAATAAAGGAAGGGGTGGGGAGAAAGGAAGGTATCTCTCTTGGTGCCAGTTCTCAATCCCATGGAAGGATCACTCTATGAAATTAGAGAATTGGTCCCAAAAGGCCCACTTCCCCTCCCCTTATCCATGCATGGTGGCAGAAGAAGCAGGTGGAAAGCACGAGAAAGATATCTTCTCCCATCTCTCTTGCCAGCATGGATGGAGGAGAACAGGAGTCTAGGTACCCATTAGATGGGCTTAAGCAGTCCATCACTGACAGCATATCTCCTGGCTTCATTGAAGACTGAAAGGCACTGACAGTATTTCAGCATGACAGTAGAATTTTCTATTACCTGACACTCTAGCCAGCTTGTACAATGGAGAAAAACAATTTCAGAATTCAGGGTGGAAAAATCTTGAGTTTTTAAAAAGAGATGATCATTGCACATTTTAGTAACCCATATCCCAATATTAGCCTGTTTATTTACCCCATGACTGTCTCAAACAATTAAATTGTCCCAGATCCTGTTCTAATCTAAGGGACTTGTGTATCCTCATAAGAATAGGTTTTGGTCCTTTCCATTATATTAAAGTAGTTCTTCTGCAGTAGCAACTTCTGAAAACCAAGTCTGGGTTATGTAAATGATTGGGTGTTGAAATTGAGCTTATACCTGCATAACACAACCTCCATCATTAAGTATCACTTCATAGAATCAATCCAGTGTTTTCAAACAGAGGAAGATCAAAACCTGAATGGATCTCTATATAGAAAGCAATTAACGGTATTGCTGGCAATGAATCAATATCTCCATCCATAGTTGGGTTCACCTCTTTAGAACAATGAATGTAGCAATTCAGAGATTGTCAATATTCACGTCTGTGTTTCAGTCTAGCCAACAAAAGGAATAGATGAAGAGAACAGCTGTGTAAGTTACAATAATAGATAACAGAGCTTCTAATTTTTCATTTCAATCCATCAGAAATTGGTTTGAAAATAACCATGTTGAAAATAATGTTATTTCATAGATAAATGAAATAATGTTATTTTCAATGTGGATATTTAAAACTATATATAGACAGTTCTGTATATGAACAATGCTGTATATTTGTATTGAACTACCAAATCATTTTTAAAAAGAGGGTCTATGACACATGGGTGCGTATATGAGAGTCAATGTGATGTTCTGGTTAAATATTAGCCTAAGAGCATTAAAAACTCAAGTTGTAATCAACCTTTGCATGGATGTTGAATGGATGATTCCAGGTTAGGCACTTTCTTTCAACCCTAGATTAGGAAGTTGAAGCAAAATCTATCAATCTTAATGGACCAACATGGTAGGTCATGATCCATTACCTTCAATGAAGAGCCCTTCATTCTGCAATAGATTGATTTCATCTTGCAATGGACTATTTTGAGATAATACCAATGCAGATAGTCCTCGAGTTACCGTTAGGTCCAGAATTAGGTTGGGTCCAGAATTGCCATCATTTAAATGATGAGGACCCAGCTTGTTGGGAGCAATATGCTGACTCTGTAAACCACTTGGAGAGGGCTGTAAAGCACTGTGAAGCAGTATATAAATCTAAGTGCTATTGCTATTGCTATATAGTCATAAAGCACAATATCACATGACCACATTGCTTAGTGACGGAAATCTAGGCAGTCCTGGTTGTCATCATAACTTCAGACTTGTGAGTTGTTAAACAGAAGTAGGAGTCTCAGGTAAAGAATGCAGGAAGACTGCAGTGGATATGGGAGGCATGGGGAGGCCCAGCTGTGCAAATTGGAAAATGGGGATAGTACAGTGCGGTCCAAGTTTAGGAAGGCTGGGGAAAGATGGCATGGGGTATGTGCATCTATGCAAGTGCAAGGAAGCCAGGGAAAGCCAGGGTGTGTGAGAGCACAGGGAGGCTGGTAAAAGAGCATGCAGGGTGAGTATGGGTGAGGTTGTGGTGCATATGAGTGCGCAAGGAAAGGAGGAGCAGGGGACACTTACCCAGTGATTTGTGACCATCCCTGATGGCTTCTCCATTGACTTTGCTTTTGGGAAGCTGGCAGGAAAGGTTGCAAATGACAATCACATGACCATGGGGTGATGCAATCGGTTGTAAGTGTGAACCTGTGGCCAAGTGCTTTAATTTTGTTCGCAGAACTGTGGGGGTTTTGTAACAGCTAGAATTTTGAGCAGGAATCATAAGTCCCTTACCATTGTAACTTTGAGAACAAAGATATACGTCAAAGACTACCCGTAACAATATGGGCATACCCTACCTGTGATACCAGCAGTTCAATGTTGTGAAGAATAGTTCATGTAAATACTGGAAATATTTCCATGAAGTTCGGAAGAGGAAATGGGTGAAGAGAGGAAACAGCTCTAGAGTTTCCCATATAGATGATGATGATGATGATTGATGATGATGATGATTGATGATGATGATGTTGAGCTATTTACCTTTTTCTCCACCAATATTATATTTGACCTTGGATTTTGAACGCTCGTTCTTCTCTTTGGATAATCTAAGCAGGAAAAATAAATCTGCAATAACCTAAAGAGAGAGGCCACCCGAGACCTGTATAGGACATTCTTTGAAGATAAGGTTTCTCCTACAGGGAAACAAGAATGCTGGAGGAAAAAAAAATAGAAGAGCAATTTCTAAACCTAAATTTCCTTGTTTCATTACTATCAAATAAATACAAGTCAAGAAAAAAGATAATCCACAGAGGGCATTGTTTCTTTGACCCGGGAATTTAAATTAGTCATGGTGGGGATAATGGTTTAAATTTTCTGAGCAGTGTGAATTTCAGCGTCCCTTCTGATGGAAATAGAGATTGATAACAAGCTTTAGTTGTTACAACTGTACGTACATTCCCAGTGCTTTGCTCCTGTATGAAATGGGAATGCTCACCTACTGAGGAATGGACCCTTCCTTTTGAAACGGGTGAATTTGATTATCCCGGTTTTCTCTGCCCACAAACAACTGATCAATGCTGTTATGAGTATCTGACTAGGGTTATGCATGCATGAAATTGAATCAGGTAAAAAAGATTTGAAATATGTTTTTCCTCCTCGCCTCCCAAACAGAGGAAATTGTTCCGAGGTTGCTATTTGTACAATATTTCAGTCCAGTTTGTACTTTTATTGTCTCCAGTTTAATAAGTTTAACGTATTGGGCATCAGTTTAGATATCTACATGATTCAAAAAAACAAAACAAACAAAAGTAATGTGTCCATGTGGATTAGTATACTGACATCTAAAGGACTTTAAAAAAAAAACCCCAGTAAACTTGTATTTCTGGAAAGTGAATATGTTTGGGGTTGCTTGGGATTTCTGCCTTGTCAGGTGTTTCAGAAACCATGTGGCTTCTCAACACTGAAGATTTTAAAGAAAAGGTTGGACAACCATTTGTCTGAAGTGGTATAGGGTTTTCTGCTATGAGCAGGGGAAGAAATCTTCAAGGTCCCTTCCAATTCTGTTATTTTGGTATTTTACTTTTTCTGGTTAGTTACTTGAGAAATTTAAAAAAACAAACAAGATGGTAGGTAACCTTTATGACTGTCTTTGACCAACATGTGTGTGTGTGTGTGTGTGTTTGTATATATATTAGATACATTTTTTTTAAATGACACCTATAAGAAATTAAATGAGTTACAGAAAAAGAAGGCGGTGGGTGGGGGAGAGGAATATTAAAGGTATTGAAGAAATGCAGTTTTGTTGAACAAAATTTCTGCCCTCGCTCTTGTGTAGCAAGGCAAGACAATCAGATGGGTAGAGTATGAATTCAATCAACCAATCCATAAATTAACATAGAGCCACCTTGTGA